>JAQZBX010005406.1:0-56496 GCA_029593785.1 Cabassous unicinctus
ACTTCCCCTTTCCCCCCAGTTATTCTCTAAGATGTTTTCTTGTGTGTCTTCCCAGAATCTAGCTTTTATTACAGGGGAAACTGCAGTAGCTTGGAATACCCTGCTATAATGTCTAGGTGGAATAATTCCTGGTCTCATTGCATTCTTTTGGGTTTCAAAACTTAAAGCTGACTGAGAGGTGAAGGAAGTTTCTAGTTATACCACCACACAGAAAAATTACAGGGCTTGGTCTTTTCAGCTTTTCTTCCCTCATCTTTCTTTTTCCCAGGATTGCATCTGGGAGCAAGGGGTAGTCGCTTTAACATCTTTGTCAGGAGTGGAAGTGTCAAGTCCTGTGTCCTGTTCAGGCTCCCTCAGAACTTGAGGAAACTGTAGCTTATCTTGTTTGTTCTTTGAGCATTGGCGACCACCCATTGTTTCTGCTGCTTACTTGCCCAAGGCCGTCACCTGGAGCAGTGCGTGATGAGGGCTCGCAGCAGCTCAGCCCCTCTGCGACCCCGACTAGGCTGCCTATCTCTACTCCTGTAGATGCTACTGCGCATCTGAGAATCCCGGGCTTTCGGCATCAGGCCTGGCTTGGCCTTCCCGAGAGTCCCGTCCCTTGTCTGTTCCCTTTATCAGGCTTTAACTCTTCAGTTGCTCTCCATGTCTTTTACTGTGTCATTTAGGAGTTTGCTTAGAGTTTAAAAAGAAGCATTAAGAATGTAGACTTAATAAACGCTTTTCTGTTTTAACCTAGTTGGGCTTTTAAGACTATTGTCCACTACAGATTTCATACATCTAGTCTAAAATAGAAAGTTGTACAATAACTACTTTGTTCTAGGATGTTTCTGTCCTTTTTCCAATAACACAAATGCTCTTGATCCATTGGATTGGGGAGCTGTAGGGTAACATGATTCTGGAAAAATTATATTATATATTTAAATTTAAATAAATATATAAATTATAATAATTCCTCTGTGATAACATTGAATTATGAACTTTGAGACAATAGAGTCCTGCCATAGCATCTACACTCCATCAATATAAAATGTCTATTATGATTAACTGATCCCATTTCCGTCCTTAATTGATATAAAAATAGGAATAACCTCAATATTTAAAATGTGTTTCAAAACTTTAGTGATTTATGCTTCTTGTGTAATTTACACATTCTTAACTCATCCCTTTAATTTAATCTCTGTAACTAGTCACTCAGTAGGTCTTGCCCACTTTGCCATTCCTTCAAATTTTCTCTTTCATCTCTAACAGCTGGTTGTCAGACATGATCATCCCCTATTTCTTTTAGGGTCAGTATGGGTTTCCACGGCAATTATAGGTTAAATGCTATCATCTCTAGACCCATGAGATTGAGAGAAAGAACTCATGTTCCTGTGAAAGGCTATGAATTGTATCATTCTGTACATTCTTCTAGTCCATAATAAACCTGCTCCAAGCTGCCTCCCGGTCTACGTTTCTGAACCACAAACCTTTTTAACTCATTGCTACTCTTTTCCAGCAACGGACTTGTTCATCTTTAAAAAGAATATTTTTCAAGCATTTACTTAGTCCACTTAGCTCTGACTTCATCTTCTTAAAAGACAAGTAGTCCTCATAATATCTATCTCCCTTCTCAGCCTGAATCACTTAGAGTGGACATTTTCCCAAATCCCTCAAGACTTAGGAATGAATAAAAATAAGGGGGAGGGGGCGTGTAAAATCACTGACAAAAGCAGATTTATTGTTATTGTAGTTATTATTTTGTCTTAACTGAGTAACTTGATAACAAAATAAAATAAAATAAAATAAGACAAGGAGTTATTGCTCGGAAAATTTATCCTCTGCTCACTTCCACTCGATGCTCTGTATTATCTTTGGTTCCAGTACAGCACGCAAGTCCCTCCTTCATGAGATTATTGGTACCTCTGCATTCTCACCTCTTTTCACACTTCCATTTCCACTTTAAACTGCTACCATACTAGACTACAAGAGAAATCTTAATAGGATGCAAGCCAAAGTCAATGATTTAGTTAATTGAAAAATTATAGTAAACAATTGAAAAATCATAGTAAACATGGAGTCAGAAAACCGATACTATGTGTCATAAATGTTTTATTATAATGTAAAAAGATATCAATTTACACTTGTTTGCCAAAGTTCTGAAGTATGGCCAAGAACTTTTCTTTCAGTATAGATCAGCTGCTTGGAGTTATGCGTCACTTTTCTGCATAAACCACAAACATAATGCCTTCCATATAATTTCCAGATTTCATGCCTTAATATAGAATGCAAGTTTAAAGACACTTGCAAATTGTGAATACATAATCCTTCAAGTTTTCAGGACTTTTCTCCCAACCTTTTAGTTGGTTTGCTCACACTTAATTTGACGTCTTTCCTTTTACTTTCATATTTAATTGGAGTCCTTTATATTTAATTAAATTACAGCACAGCAAGAACCACTGGCAGAAACAGCCTTGGTCACAAGAACTGGCCCTTGGTAAACCAGTAAGTGAACCAGTAAGAGCAGAAATGTGTGACTGTGTTGGAGAGAAGCCTGCTGCCTGCGAGCATCAGCGTGGTCTGAATATCAGGGTCTCTATTTTGCATAGGTAATGGAGTTCACAGTTAATCTGGCAAATCAGTTTAGGTAATTCATGTAAGAGGCTTTTATCATACCTAGACTTCCCAGCATGCACCACACCGTCATCCACATCTGTGTATTCTCACCTGCTCTTTCCTTTGTCTGAATGTCGTACCTCACTCTTTTCACTTGCCTAACTCCTACCCACCCTTCAAAACTCAGACAATTGCTTTCTCTGCAAAGTCTACTCCAAGGCACTCCTCATCCACCTTTTTGCTACTACAGAGACCTGTGTGCATCTGTGCTTCGATAATTAAATTTAATTATTGAAAAATGTATTTCACTTGCCTTTCTCCCTTACAAAACTTCAAACTTCTAAGAACAGAGCCTGTCTTTTATACTTGTGTATTCATCAGCCAAAGGGGTGCTAATGCAAAATACCAGGAATCTGTTGGCTTTTATAAAGGGTATTTCTTTGGGGTAGAAGCTCACAGTTTCCAGGCCATAAAGCGTAAGTTATTTCCCTCAACAAAATCTGTTGCCCATGTTGGTGCAAGATGGCTGCCGATGTCTGTAAGAGTTCAGGCTTCCTTGATTCCTCTCTTCCCAGGGCTCGTTTCTCTCCAGGCTCAGCTGCTCTGCTCTCTCCACAAGGCCAGCGTTAGACTATCAGGCAAACAGCTCATCTCTCTTCCCGAGGCCTCTGCCTGTGTTTAATGGAGACTTCTCTCCTTCATGTATCTGCTTCTTCTCTGTGTGCTTACTTCCCGGACTCCAGGATCAAAACTCCAACCTCCTTTCTCTGTGGTGTGGTTTCTCAGTAAGTCTCCCCTGCCCACCCTCACCCCCAGACTCAATGTCCTACTGACGTGGCCCAATCAAAGCCTTAATCATTATTTAATCAAGTAAAAGTGAAACCTCTGAATCCAATATAATCTAATATGCCCAGAGGAAAAGACCAGTTCACAAACGTAGTCCAATATCTATTTTTGGAATACATAAATAATGCCAAACTGCTACAGCTTGCTTCCCCAGTACATGATAGACTGCCCTGGCATGCACAATGAATTTTGCATACTGGAATGAATGAATGAATGAATGAATGAAGATCCACCTCAGTGGAGTTATTTTTCTGTCTATCAATGGCATTGTAATCACTATCCTATGCCATCCAGTGTGGTAGCCAAGAAGCCACATGTGGCTATTTAAATTTAAATTAATTACATTTAAATGAAATTAAAATTTGCTCTCTCTCTTGTACCAGCCACATTCAGGCGCTCAATAGTCACACATTTTTGCTGGCTACTGTATTTGACAGCACAGATATAAAACATTTCCATGATTGCAAAAAGTTCTAATGGATTGTACTGCTTAGTCCTTCTGCAAGCTCTGGATATCATGCCACGTTGGAAACATGCTCTGCTACTTCCCCTGAGGACTGGTTGTCCTTGATTTTTTCCACTTTGGCTTATTATAACACATTAGTTCCTTACTTCAAACAACAGGATTCCAAAATCCATTTTAGACCTTGCTGATAAATTTTGTTCTTCCTATGGCTCTGTTAACTCAAAGCTTTCTTAACACATTTTTATGGAAAGCAGTTTGCTTTAACAGCTTTGATGTTGAAGGCTATTTGAGATAAAGGCTGCAGTTTGCTGGTTTAAATCACATTCACACAATCTCAATTGCAAACACCCTTATCCCTTGGTCATCCTCAATGTAATAACACACAGCTTCACAGCTGATTTCTCCCAACGACTGTGTTCTGTAAGGTGGTTCTGGTTTGCGATCGCTCAGAGAAATGTAACTATTCAGGACGCTTCAGTAAGAACCTAGGATAACCAGTCAAATGGTCTTTATAAAAACATTCAGCTTTTAAGAAATGTTTCATAGATAGTTCCCTATTTGTCCCCCTTAGCAGCTTCTGTCATTGTAACATATCTGAAAGCCACTGGTCCTAAGGTAATAAAATAATAACTTCTACTTTCATCTATATTGTGCTTTGTAGTTTTGTAGTTGTAGGAAGCACTTTCAAAGAGCCGTCTCTCTTTTCTAGGGATGAAATGTGATAGCTGGCATTTCCACTCTGCTGATAAAGAGAACCAGTAGGTAATATGCCATTCATTAAGCCAAAGTCAAAGGTATTCTCTTTATTCTCCTTACATCAGTTGATATTCATAAGTCAAATCACATTTAATTATTACCTCCCATTATGATTTATATACATTTATGTTTGGGCTTTAGGTGGCAATCGATATTAATTTAAAATTTTCATATTTCTCTTTTTAACTTTCTCCCTCCCACCCATGTCTCTCAAGCTGTTAAAACTTGTGAGTCAATATTAAAAAGCCTTAGATAAACTAAATGTTAGGAGGAACTCTTTTTCAGGAATATGTATTCTTCTTAAGTTTCCACTATTCCTCACATTGATTCATTATGTCTGCTTGAATTTTACACAGTTTTAGAAGAGATCCTGGAGGGTATCGGGAACAAGCTTTCTCCCTTGGCATCTCTTGCCTACTATCACTCTACTTACTGGATTCCCATTTCTCGGATGCTCCCTCCTCCCCAGCTCTCCCACCCACATCCCTCCACCGAGGATTCCCTATTTCCTTAGCTCTTCTCTCCTTCCTCATCTTCTCAGCCTTTGGTGTCAGTCCATCTCCTTCAATTGCTCTCTCTCTCTCACCTCCATTGTCTCTAGGGCATTCATAAACAAACATCAGACAAAGACTTGTGCATTTGTGTACAGAATTTGTGAACCCTGTGTTTGCTTGTACACGTGGTATAAGCAACCAGTTTATCATCAGCATCTAGTTAAGCTGACCAACTGCTGAACTAATGAATTATAAAGGATAAAATAGACACAGTTCCTGGCTTGTAGAAACTCGTAGTTTAATTACAGTAAAATTCAATGTTGTTGTAGGCATTCTTTCCACAGATGGCTACTATAATCAGAAAACAAAAGCAATTTCCTATTTTATGATTAGGCATCGCATTTTCATTGACAACAGCCAAGGAAGGTTGGAGCCCCAGCCCTATCTGGAGCCCTAACTCCAACTCTACCCCTCACTAACCACGTGGTTTTGGTGAGACACTTTCCCTCAGATGCTCCTGTGGATGGCTCTCAAATCAGGGTGGCTAGAAATGTTTTGGCTGTCATAATGATTGGGGGATTATGTTGGTTCGAGGGGAAAAGATGCTAAATGTTCTACAATGCACATAGTTCTACACTGGAAGGACATAAATCAAAAGTATGGAAAACCTCCGCGTTGAAAAATACAGGAAGCATAATTCTAAATTTCTTTGTAAACCTAAAATTCTATGATTGTGAATTACTGATTGCTTCTACAACAGAGAAAATGATAAAGAATCATGCTGAGTATGTATACTTTCCCAAGTTTTGTTTAAAAGTTTTGTTTATTTATACTTTAATTAATGTCAGAAAGTATTTAAGATTTACTCTCATTTTAAAGATTAAAGAATTTTCAAAAAGTAAAGATTAAAGAATAGTAAGTTTAACTAAAGAGATTAAGTGATGGACTGAGTGATGAAAACAAATTCAAAGCCTGAGAAAGTTTGTACTCAATAAAGAAATATTTAATATATGGCATCTTAAGTACAAAGCATGGGATTAGTCCACGTAGAAGGTACACAAATTAGGTGAATACTTAGTCTACTGAAAATCCAACATTCAGTACAGGACATAAGATCTAAACATTGATATATACATAAGGCTGGAAGTGATCGAAAGGCAGTGGAATCAGAGGAAAGAGAACATTAGAAATAAAGAGAAACAAGGGAACTTGAAAAGTAGAAACAAAGTAGGAGAGTAAACTGTCACAGAAACTGAGGGAAAGACAAAGTGATGAAAACATTTATGAAACTCCACACTAGGGCATTTTACTATACTTTATCCCACTTAAACCTCATTATAATGCTGTGGCAGAAGGATTATTATCACCATCTTGCACATAAATATATTGAGATTTGATGACATTAAGAGATTATTTAAAGGTTACACAAATAAACCAGCAAATTGAAAACCTAGGATTGGAGAGGAGAGTGTTTCAAGATTTTTATGACTTGCTTCTCCACTTCATTTGCCCATTTTTCTATAAGAATATTTATTTTTTATTTTTTCTCATGAGTTTAAATGTTTTTATTAGAGAATTAGGTTTACAGAAAAATCATGCTGAAAATACAAGTTCCCATAGAGCCCCCTCACATGCAGATTCCCTATTATTAACACTTTTCATTAGGGTGGTACATTTGTCACAATTGATGAAAAAATATTATACTTAGGCTATTAACAATATCAAATAGTTTATAGTAAGGTTCAATATTTGTGTTGTACAACACTATTTTGAAAATTTTATATTAGAAACATATATACAATCTAAATTTTCCCTTTTTAACCATATATGAATATATAATTCAGAGGTGTTAATTATATAACACAATGTATCAACACCATCCATTAACAAAATGGTTTCATCACCCCAAACAGAAACTCTATACCAATTAAGCATTAACTCTTCATTAACTACAGCCACCCAGGCCCCTGGTAACTTGTATTCTAGTTTCTGTGTCTATGAATTTGTTTATTCTAATTAGTTCATATCAATGAGATCATATAATATTTGTCCTTTTGTGTCTGGCTTGTTTCACACATAATGATGTCTTCAAGGTTCATTCATGTCATTGCATGTATCAGAACTTCACTTCTTTATACAGTTGGATAATATTGCATTGTATGTATATTCCACATTTTATTTATCCATTCAGTGGTTGATGGACACTTGGGTTGCTTCCATTATTTGGCAATTGCAAAAAATGCCACTGCAAACATTGGTTTCCAAATATTTGTTCAAGTCCATGCTTTCAATCCTTTTGGATATATATCTAAAAGTGGGATTCCCAGATCATGTGATAACTCTATACTTAACTTTCTAAGGAACCACCAAACTGTTTTCCACAGTTTCCGCACCATCTTCCATTCCCACCAAAAATGAACAAGTGTTCCTATTTTTTCACATCCTCTTTAACACTTGTTATTTACTGTATTTTTAAAAATACTAGCCATTTTACTGGGTCTGTAAAGGTATCACACTGTGGTTCTCATTTGCATTTCCTTAATAGATAATGATGTGGAACATCTTTTCATGTGCATACTGGTCATTTGTATATCTTCTTTGGAGAAATGTCTATTTAAGTCTTTTGCACATTTAAAAAACGAGTTGCTTTTCTTTTGTTGTAACAAAAGTTGTAGGATTTCTTTATATATTCTGGATATTAACCCTCATCAGATAAATGAATTCTAAATATTTTCTCCCTTTCTCTAGGTTGCATTTTACTTTCATGTTGAAGTTCTTTGATGTGCAAAAGCTTTTAATTTTGATTAAGTCTCTTGTATCTATTTCTTCTTTTGTTGTTTGTGCTTTGTGGTAAGCTCTAAGAAACCATTGCCTAACAAGACCTAAAGATATTTCCCTATGTTTTCTTCTAGGAGTTTTATCAATTTGTTTCTTATATTTAGGACTCTGATCCTAAATTTTAAGTTAATTTAGAAGTTCACCCAGTTTAGTTAAAGGTTTGTATATTTCTTTGATTTTTTCAAAGAAACAACTTTTCATTTTGTTAATTCTATTGTTTTTTATTTTCTATATTATTTATCTCTGCACTCTTCTTTTTTTTAACAAATCTATTTTATTAATACATATTAATAAGGCACAAAACCATCCAAACCAATCAATGGTATTCACTATAATCAAATAGTATGCATTCATCACTTCAATCATTTCTAGAGCATTTTCATTATTCCAATACTACTAATAAAAAATAAAAAAAACTCATCACCTCTCAATCTCTCTATGCTTCCTCTACTATACACAGCTGCTCTTCTGTTTCCATCTCTCTAGTTAATTTTTATTTATATTTTGTAAAAACAGTCTTATATATGTAGTATCACCCATATTCATACTTTACATGAGGTTTCACTATGTTATACAGTCCCATGTTACATTTTTACCTTTCCTTCTAGTAATATATATGACCTTAGACTTACCTTTCAAATACTGTCATACCCATAAAATAGCCCTGCTAGGTACAAACACTATGAGGTACTTTCACTATTTCTATTCATTTCCAAAGATTCACAACCTTTTTACCAATTTTGCACGGATTAAGCCTCAGCTTCCCATTCTCTACCCTCATTCTATTTTCTGGTGACCTATTTTCTAATAATTAACTCCATGAATTTACATGATATATTTAGTTCATAATAGCACAATCATACAGTATTTGTCCTTTTGAATCTGGCTTGCTTCACTCAACATAATATCTTTCATGTTCGTCCATGTTGTCATATGCTTCACAACTTTATTTTTTCTTATAGCTTCAAAATATTCCATCGTGAGTATACACTGCAATTTGTTTATCTATTCATTGGTTGATGGACATCTGGGTTGTTTCCATCTTTTGCCAATTGTGAGTAACATCACTATGGACATTGGTGTGCAGATATCTGTTTGTGACTCTGCTCTCAGTTCTTCTGGGTATATAACAGTAATGGTATTGCTGGGTCACATGGCAAATATATATTCAACTTCCTTAGGAACTGCCAAATAGATCTCCACAGTGGCTGTACCACTTTAAATTCCCACCAACAGTGAATAAGTGTTCCTGTCTCTCCACATCTTCTCCAACACTTTTGGTTTTCTGACTTTTTAATAGTGGCCATTCTAATAGGTGTGAAATTATATCTCACTCTAGTTTTTATTAATGTTAATTTAATATTTCTAATACACTTTTTAAATAAAAATCATTCTTTATTTTTAAAGAAGCTTTAGATTACATAAATGTTACATAGAAAATATAGGGGATTCCCATATACCGCATCCCTCCCCCCCCTACTTTTCCCCATTTACAACATCTTTCATTAGTGTGGTACATTTGTTACAATTGATGAACACATATTGAAGCGCTGCTACTATGCATGTGCTATAGTTTACATTATGGTTTCTACTTTGCACTGCACAATTTTATAGGTTTTGACAAAATGTGTACTGTCTTGTATCCGTCACTGCAGTATCATGCAGGACAATTTTAATGTCCCCAAAATGCCCCATGTTATACCTATTCTTTCCTCTTTCTCTCCTCAGAACCTCTGGTGACCACTGCCTTTATATCAATGTTACGAGTTCTTCCATTACTAGGATAATAATGTCTACTTTAGTCTATAGTTGCATTCCCATCTTATGTTTTTTCATTCCTCCCTTGATGATTTTGGGATGGTGATGCCCATTCTGCTACTGATTGAGAAGGGCTTTTATCACACGGGGCAGGTGAATGAAACTGTCTTGCTTGTAGTTGTAGATACTCTGTTTTTGGGATGGGCATTGTTCATCATCATCCTTTTGTTAATTGTCCTGGGTGAGTCTGATGAACTGGAGAGCAATTCTTGTGAGATTCAGGGCTCAACCAGCATATGAAGAGACCAAAGATTTAAGTCTCTGGGACACATATTTAATGTGTATAGTGTTAATTATAGGTTCAGATAAAAGAGGCAGAAGAACCGTATGCTGGAAAATGATAAATGAGTCTAACTCTGATACGTTGGGGAAGATGGGTTATCATATATTCCAAGGTAAGGGCCACTGATGGAGTGCCGATTTCCTGGTGTTATCTGCCCTACCTCTAATGTCTAGATGCCTCTAGAGCCCTCAGGAACACCCCTGATTAAGGCACTGTTTACTGTGGTAGTCAGTGAGATCCTCCTGAGACGTGCATAAGCATAATCTATGGAATGACCTCCCGACTCATTTTGAAATCCCTTAGCCATAAAAACTCATTTATATTTAATATTTCTGCTTTTGGTCTATGTCTTATTTAATTCCCATTTTTTGGTGATTTTCTCAATTCTCTCTCTGATTTCTAGCTTCATTCCATTGTGATTGCAGAAGACACATTATATAATTTTAATATATTTACATTTATTGAGACTTGTTTTTTGATTAATATGGTCTATCCTGGAGAATGATCCATGTGCACAGAGTAGAATGTTCTGCTGCTTTTATATAAATGTTATATGCATGTCTGTTAAGTTTAATTTGCTTATAGTATTGTTCAAATCATCTATTTCCTTACTGATCTTCTGTCTAGATATTCTATTAATTATTGAACATGGTGTATTGAAGTCTTCTACTACTAATGTAAAACTTTCTATTTCTCCCTTCAAATCTGTAAATATTTGTATCATATAATTGGGGGCTCTGCTGTTAAGTGCATATGTATTTATGTGTCATGTCTTCTTGTTGAATTGACCCCTTTATCAGTATATAGGGACCTTCTTTGACCTCCATAATAATTTTTGTCTTAAAGTTCTTGTTATCTGATGTTTGTATAGCTACCCCTCCTCTCTTTTAGTTACTGTTGGCATAGAATGTTTTTTTCCATCTTTTCAATTTCAACCTACTTGTGTCTTTAAATTTAAGGTGAGTGTCTTGAAACTAGCATGTATTGGGTCAAGGGTTTTAAAATTCATTCTGCCAATCTCTGCGTTTTAACTGAGGAGTATTATCCACATACATTTAAAGTAACTACTGATAAAGCAACACTTTCTTCTGCCATTTTGGTATTTTGGTCTTTGTAAATCTTTCATTCTTTTGGTCCCTCAATTTTTTTTTTTATTATTACCTACTTTCATATTCATTTTATGTTATACTATTTTGAGTCCTTTCTCTTTTATTTATGTATATATTTTCATATATTTTCTTTGTGGTTACCATGAGACTCAAATTTTAACATTCTAACTCTATAACAATCACATTTTATTTGTTACCATATTACCTTCAGTGGTATACAAAAACACAGTTCCTATACTTCTCTGTCCTTAGCCTTTGTGTTGTACTTGTTACAAATTATGTCTTTACACATTGTGTCCAAAACCATAGATTTATAATTGTTATTTATGCATTCACATTTTAGAATGTGTAAGAAGTAAAATGTGGAGTTACATACCAAAATAATGCAACACAACAATATCAACATTTATAATCACATGTATGGTTACATTTACCAGAGGCCTTTATTTCTTTAAGCTGCTTTGTGCCCCTGTTTAGTGTTCCTTTTTTCAGGCTCAAGAATTTCCTTCTGCATTGCTTCTAGGACAGGTCTAGTGGTGATGAACTCTCCCAGCTTTTGTCTATGTGGGACTATCTTAAAAGCTTCCTCATTTTTAAATTATTTATTTATTAATTTTTTATTAGAGAAGTTGTGAGCTTACAAAACAATCATGCATAATGTGCAGAATTCCCATATATCACCCTTCCACCAACACCTTACATTGCTGTTTAACATTTGTTACAGTTTATGAAAGAACATGATCAAGACTATTACCACTATGGTCCATAGTGTACAGTTTGTATATTTTTCCATACACCCACTATTATTAACACTATTGATTAGTATTGTACATTTGTTATAGTTCATGAGAGAACCCTCTCATATTTGTACTGCTAACCACAGTCCATCTTCCACCAAATACTTCACAATGTTATACAGTCCCATTTCTTTTACATTCTATCCCAAGTGTATACCCAGTGGCTCTCAATTTCATCATAGAGTTGTGTAGTCATCGCCCCAGTAAACCTTTGAACGTTTTTCTTAGTCTAAGAGAGTGAAAAAATCCCATGTCCCCTATTATTGACCCTAAACGTTGATATAGTACCTTCTTTGATATATTGCTATTAACTATAGTCCATAATTTACATTAATTGTGTCTTTCCCTTGCATCACTATTTTCTTACCACCTTGTAATAGTGACATACATTTGTTCTAGTTCAAAGAAGAACATTCTTGTATTTGTACTATCAATCACAATCCTCATTCCCTTCTGGGTTCACTTAGCTATTCAGTCCCTAGATTATTCTCTAGTTTTCTTTCAGTTGACATTTATAACCCACGACTATCCCTTTCAGCCACTATCATATTTACAAACCAGCTGTGTTAGTTATACTCACTGTAATCTGTTAACAACAAGTCTTTCCATTTCCACACTTTTATAGTCATTTGGAAATTTTACATACATTAAGCATCAGTACTGCTTCTCAGTCCTCACCCTCTCTCTTAATAACCTATAGTCTAGGTTTTAATTCTGTGTATTTATTCTTCATATATAGTTCATACTAGTGAGTCCATACAATATTTATTTTTTTATATCAGGCTTATTTCAGTTAGCACAATGTCCTCAAGGTTCATCCATATTATCATATGTGTCCCAATTTCATTTCTTCTTATAGTAGTATAGTATTCCATCATGTGTATATACCACATTTTGATTATCCATTGATTGGTTAATGGATATTTCCATCTTTTGGCAATTGTGAATAGTGCCACTATGAACACTGGTGTGCAAATGTCTGTTCATGTCACAGTTTTCAGTTCTTCTGAAAATATTCCTAGTAGAGGGATTGCTGGATCATAGGGCAGTTCTATATTTAGCTTCCTGAGAAACTGCCAAACTGTCTTCCATAGAGGCTATACCATTCTACATCCCCACCAACAGTGAAGGAGTGTTCCTATTTCTCCCCATCCTTTCCAGCACTTGTTTTCTTTTTTTTAAATTAATGATCATTCTATGAAGTATGAAATGATATCTCATTGTAATTTTGATTTCATTTCCTTAGTAGCTAGTGACATTGAACATTTTTTTCAGTGATTTTCCACCATTTGTATTTCCCCTTGAGAGAAATATCTATTTAACTCTTTTGCTCATTTTAAATAGAATTTCTTGCTCTTTTATTGTTGAGTTGTATGATCTCTTTATATAGGATGGAAATCAAACCCTTACTGTATATGTCATTTCCAAATATTTTCTCCCATTGAGTAGGCTCAACTTCTAGATGAAGTTTATTGAAACACAAAAGTGTTTAAGTTTGAGAAGGTTCCATTTACCCTTTTTTTCCCTTTAATTTTGTACTTTCAGTGTAAGGTTTAAGAAACCACTACCTATCACCAGGTCTTAAAGATATTTCCCTACATTTTCTTCTAGGAATTTTATGGTTGTAGCTTTTATATTTAGGTCTTTGATCCATTTTGAGTTAATTTTTGTATGTGGTATGAGGTGTTGGTCCTCTTTCTTTCTTTTGGGTATGAATATCCAGTTCTCCCAGCACCATTTATTGAACAGACAGTTCTGACAGAGCTGGGTGAGTTTGACAACCTTGTCAAAAATCACTTGACCATAGATGTGAGGGTCTGTTTATGAACCATCAATTTTATTCCATTGGTCTATGTGTCTATCTTTATGCCAGTGCCATGTTGTTTTCACTGCTGTAGCTAGAAGTGAGAGTCATCCATCTTTGCTCTTCCTTTTTAAGACGTTTCTAGCTATTTGGGGCCCCTTTCCCTTCCAAATAAATTTGATAATTGAGTTTTCTATTTCTTTAAAAAAAGGCTGTTGGATTTTTTATTGGGATTGCATTAAATCTGCATATCAATTTAGGTATAATTGACATCCTAATGATATTTAGTCTTCCCATCCATGAAAATGGAATGATCTTCCATTTATTTAGTTTCTCTTTGATTTCTTTAAGCAAATGCATTGTCGTTTTCTGAATACAAATGTTTTACGTCCTTGGTTAAGTTTATTACTAAATAATTGATTCTTTGACTCTTTTTTGTTGCTATTGTAAATGGAATTGTTTTCTGACTTCCTCCTCAGATTGCTCATTACTAATGTATAGAAACAGTACTGATTTTTGTGTATTAATCTTTTATCTTGCCATTCTTCTGAATTTGTTTATTAGCTCTAGCAGCTTTGATGTAGATTTTTCAGGATTTTCTAGGTATAGGATCTTTGTCTATTTCATGATCTCAATAGGAAAGCTTTCAGTCTTTCAACATTGAGTACAATGTTAGCTGTGAGTTTTTCATATATGCCCTTTATCATGTTAAGAAAATTTCCTTTAATTCCTATCATTTAGATTGTTTTTAATAAAGGAAGGATGCTGGAGTTTATCAAATGCCTTTTCTGTATCAATCAAAATGATAATTTTCCTTCTTTGATTTATTAATGTTTTGTATTATGCTGATTGATTTTCTTGTATTGAACCAACCTTGCAAGCCTGGGATAAAACCCACTTGATCATGATGAATATTCCTTTTAATGCATTGTTGGATTCAATTAGCAAGTATTTTGCTGAGGATTTTTGTATCCATATTCATTAGAGAAATGAGTATATTTTTTCATGATATCTTTATATGGCTTTTGTATTAGGGTGATACTGGCTTCACAGAATGAGCTTGGTAGCATTCCTTACTGTTCAATTATTTTTTTGGAAGAGTTTGAATAAGATTGGCCTCAAATCTTCTTTGAATGCTTGGTAGAATTCACTTGTGGAGCCATCTGGTCCTGGGATTTTCATTTTGGGGAATTGTTTGTTGACTGTTTCAATCTCTTTGTTTGAGGTTTGTTTGTTGAGGTCTTCTATTTCTTCTAGTGTCAGTATAGGTTGTTCTTATGTTCTTTGGCATTCTTCCATTTCATCTACATTGTCTAGTTTGCTAACATACAGTTGTTTATAGTATCCTATTATGATCTCTTTTATTTCTGTGGAGTCAGTAGTAATACCCCCACTTTCATTTCTGATTTTATTTATTTGCATCTTCTCTCTTTTTTTCTTTGTCAATCTAGCAAAGAGTTTGTCAATTTTGTTGATCTTCTCAAATAACCAACTTTTGGTTTTGTTAATTCTCTCTCTTTTGTTTTGTTCTCAATTTTATTTATTTCTACTCTGATCTTTGTTATTCATTCCTTCTGCTTGCTTTTGACATAGTTTGCTGTTCTTTTTCTAGTTCCTCTAACTGTGTAGTTAGGTCATTGATTTTAGCTCTTTCTTCTTTTTTAATGTAAGCATTGAGGGCTATAAATTTTCCCACTCCTTCATTTTTGAAAGAAAGTCTTGTCAGTTATAAAATTGTTGGTTGGCAATTGCTTTGTTTCAGGGCCTTAATTATGATTTCCCTCTGCCTTCTTGCCTCAATAGTTTCTAATGAGAACTTGTCACTTGTATTTATTGGGACTCCCTTTATATAACATGTTGCTTTTCTCCTGCAGCTTTCATAACTCACTTACTTCCTTGGCCAGTTTTACTATTACACGTCTGATTGTGTTTCTCTCTGAGTTTATGCTGCTTGCAGTGTTGGACCTTTTGCTATGTCTTTTGTTAAATTTGGGAAATTTTCTGCCATTATTTCTTTGAATATTTCTTCTTACTCTCCTTCCTTCCTTCCTTCCTTCCTCTCTCTCCCCTCTCTTTTTCTTTCTTTCTTTCTTTTTTCTTTCTTTCTTTCTTTCTTTCTTTCTTTCTTTCTTTCTTTCTTTCTTTCTTTCTTTCTTTCTTCTGTCTGGGACTCCTATAACATGTATATCAGTACAATTTATGATTTCCCACAGGTTTCTTAGGATCTGTTACATTTTTTCATTCTTTTGTAGTTTATCTTGTCTTTGATATCCCTGAATCTTACTTCTGCCAGCTCTAATCTCTGTTAAAACCCTTCTCGGAATTTGTCATTTCAATTATTGTGGTTTTCAACTCCAGTATTTTGATTTGATTCATTTAAAAAAAAAATTCTATCTCTATTGTGATTCTTATATTGTCCATTTTTTGTTTTCCTTATATCATTTAATTCTTTCTCTGTGTTTCCCTTTATTTCCTTTAAAATATTGAAGATAATTTTTAAACTGTTCTCCTATATGTCCAAAGTCTAGTCTTCTTTGTTGATAGTTTCTGGATTATTGTATTTTTCCCTTTGGTGGACTATCATTTTCATTTCTTTGGTTGTCTTGTAATCTTTTGTTGCACACTGTAAATTTTAATATTTTTAAGTGTTTGGTTTTCAATTTAGTCACAGAGCTGTCATATCCAGTTGTTGATATGACAGAGATTTTCTTGAGTACCAGGATCTAACAAAAACGATGAAAAAATTCCTTTCACAGTATTTGAAAATTGGTTCTGCTTTCGCAGCTGTCCTCCTCTAGAGTTTAACCCACCTATCAAGAAGAACATCTTAAGGAGAAAAAGAAGTGCATATTCTTCTCTGTCTTTCCTGAGCCTAGGTCTTGTCCTGGGCTTGGATTTTTATTTTGGCCTTAGGAATTCTCTCATTTATAGGAATTCAAATGCTCCATCTACTTCCTATGAAATATACATCTTCTTCTTTCCAGGGATGTTTTTTTATGTCTTAAAGCAAGTAATCCTTTGCCCCAGGCTGCTTTGATTTAATTGTGTGTTATACTGTTCTAGGTGTGTACAAGCTGGTGCTGGCCAGCAGAACTGCAGGACAATGTCTGGGTGGGTGAGCCAGAGATTCATTTCCTAGTTCAGACTTTCAGGCTGCCACCTCATGAGTTGGCACTGACATACAGGCACCCCAGTCTGGTCAAAGGTGGTAGTCTCTTCTCTCTATAATAGAGCCAGCGACCCACAATGGGACCTCAGGCTGGAGTAACATGGTGCTAGGGTGGGGTAAAGGAAGGACCAGAAAGTGTGCCATTAACATGTCTTACCATTTTTTAAAGCTATCTTTTCTCTTGGCATTGCTCAGTTACTGCAATCCTTTAATTGTTTTTGGAGTTCTAAAGAAGATGACTCTACCAGGTTTTGCTAGTGGTTTAATGATTTTGTGGGGAAATGGCATCCAATGTGTCTTATGCCTCCATCTTCACTAACCTGCTCATGAATTTTTAAGGATTATTTATACAGCAAAGGTATTAACCCTTGGCTTGCTCACTACAGTTATCTGTATCTTGTCTAGATATAGTCTCAGTGCTTCTTTGGTTCTCCCAGTTGCTCGGCCTCTCCAGGTTGACAGCTTTTTGACTCACTTGATCTTCCAGGATGTGGTTAATATATCTCCATTCCTTATGATAAAGAGTATCACTAGATTTGTCAACTGATAAGAACAAATGCTTTAGTACCTTGAATGAACCTCCTGTGTATCCACAGTTCATGACAAAAGCTAAATAAGAGGTAAAATCTCAGAAAAGACTTTGTGGAAGGAACATTGGATTTTTAATCACAAAAACTCCAAATATAATGTCAGACACACATAAGAATTGTTTATATCCACATAATTTTATTATTTATTAAATATATAAGAATTTTATTTGTAGTGCCCATAAAAATTAGGTCATATTCCACCTATTTTAGAGGGAAAAAACTTTTTAAATGGCTTTCACTATGGATTGCTGTAGGAAGAATTAGCCATTAATTTAAGCATTTCACATAATACAGCAATAAATATGATATTAATAATCCAAAATGAACCTCATCAACCATTTACAAAGACTATCCAGTTTATTTAATAGAGTTGTATTAATACATTGCTGTGAAGAAAATGGTTCCATACTGCTTATTGTAATGATGGAATTGCCACTGAGTAGTTCAGTCTTACTTTCATAATCTTACTGAATAGCTACAATATTTTAGTCTTTTCCCTTCCTTGCATGAAATAAAAAATAAACAAATCAGAAAATCCCATGCAAAAAGGTGTCGTATGTGATTTATTCGAAGATTTTAAATTGCACATATCTGCCCATTTTTAACTATGAAACCCAAGGTTTTCTAAGCATTCTGACCTTTCAGCTTTCTACCAGATCCAGACGTGCAGGTGAGAGAGCAGTATTGTTAAGATATTCCTTCTGTTGAAGACATACGCTTGTGAGCAATTTTCAATCAGAACAGCTCTGGGAACTCCATAAACTTTTCCAGAGAGTCCATAGGCTCATGGCATTTTGACAAGATCTCTACTAAAACAACATAAAAATTGTATAGCTCCTCAAAATATTCTGGGATATTTTAAGAATACAAGTATCCTTTTGAATCAGGTTAATGATAAGAGTTTGTTTTTTCTTTCCCAGATTTTTGAATGCTATAGCTTGAAAGGCAAAAGACAGCAGTGAGTATTAAGAAAAATGTTCAATAATCAGTGAAGTATCTGTTCTCTAAACACAAACTTGTGACTTGACTCTTTTCCCTGTCCCATCTCCATCTCTCTGATTTCAATGTCTTCCTTAAATGTCATCTCATAACTACATTAAATTTTTTCTGGAGGGAAAAATAACAATTAGATATATTCAATTTTTGGAAGGGCAGTCATGAGTAAAATGACATACATTTGAAATATATTACTGAATATTGGAAGAGATAGAGAGCAATATGTAAGTTCAATATATTTTATTTCCTTTCTATAATTTGCTAGATTAATTCTGAAAGAAGAAAAGGGATTTGGAAATGAAATAGGCATTTACAAACATATTATAAACATAGAAAGAGAAAATCAGGATTAAGAATAAAGAAAGGGGGATCAGATATAGTGCAAGCGGTTGAACGCCTGCTTCTCACATGGGAGGTCCTGGGTTTGGTTCCTGGTGTCTCCTTAAAAAACAAACAAACAAACAAACAAACAAAAAACAACAAGCAAAACAAATGAAAAAACCAATGCAGAGGATCTGAGGTACCTCAGTAATTGGGCGCTGGCTTCCCACATATGAAGTCCCGGATTTAATCCCTGGCCCGGTACCTAAAAAAAAAAAGGAATAAAAGAAAGAATTTGTACACATGCACACCAACATTAACATTATTTTTATTATTTTTTAAAATACCAAACTTAGAAAACATCCTTTTTTTCTCCATTCTTTTAATATCTATGTCCAATCATCAACACACATGCTAGTGCTACCAAATGCCTGGCTCACTCATCTACTTTTCTCTATCCTTACTGCAACACTTTAGTTCAAAGTACTATCATTTCTAGTCTGAATTACTGCAAAAACCTCCCAACTGGTATGCTGTGCTTTTAATTTGATGTCTACAAATAAGAATGACCTTAATATACAAACATGTTCACAAATTTCCCTCTAATTTCTTCCCATTCTTGTTGTCAACTTTCTAATGGCATATAAAAATCTCTTTATCATGGCCTCCCAGACCCTGCAGGAACTGCCCCCTTCCTGCTCTTCTGTTTTCATGGTTTCATCTTTTTCTCTGGCCACATTACCTAAATTAGCTTGTCTCCATCAATCCACCACTCCACACTCCTTTTCTTTCTTTTGGAAATCTAGCATTCATTGATTTCTTTTCTTGACTCTTTATCTTCTCCCATTCAAAAAAGAAGTCCCAACTTGTCTACAACTTGTGAGCAACAGTATCCCTAATGTCCAGATTAGTACCTGATGCATAATTGGTAATAAAAAAATATTTGTTGAAAGGATGAATAAATGAATTCACAACTAACTCAGGATTTAGGGATGTCTGAGTTTGCAGGATTTAGGGATGTCTTCTGTTACTGAAGAGGAATCAGAAACAGAAATATCTCTTGAGCATTCCTTGCAGTCCATCCATTTGGAACTCACAGTTTCTTTCTCCCTTTAACTCTGAATACAAGGTCTTGTATGTCTTATATCACTCTATGTTGGATTGATTTTATGATCATAGGATATACTGTTGCCTACCCTTTTCTTACCCATTACCACTGAGGGTTAATCAGGGAAGAAATATTAGCTTCTCCTTTGTTTGCACTGGGCAGCTAAGAGGCAGTTGCTTGACCTCTATTGCATTCTTCGGCCCTTGCAGCCTTTGCTTTTCACTGGTAACTGCTGAAAACAATAGATATAGGGTGGCTGAAAATAAGAACCAGACCCTGACAGCTTTGGCAAACTTTAAGCACAATTTAACTTTGGACAATCCTAAGTCTCTTAAGTATCTTTTGCTCACATGGCAACTTTTTTTCTGTTTGGGAAGGAGATATTTTTTCCTGAATTAGGGAGGATGCAGAATGGTTTGAAAAAACAGGAAGAAATGATTTATACATCTACTTTGAACAATGGAGTCCAGCAGCACAGGAGACAATGACTTCTCATTCTCTCTGCTAAGAGGAATGGCAGAACCCAGTCCTTCTCTATAAGGTAAGTGCCAGCACGCTGGCTCCAGCTGTGTTTTCAGGAGGGATCCACTGAATCTTTTTCCTGCAGCAGTTGTGAAATTTCATGTTCTTCCTGGCTGGTGGCCACTGATTATATGGTGTGAAGTCACAAAATGGACTATATGAGCAATTTTTAAAATACTATTTTTTAATATTAAAAAACACATTTATTCTTTTCACACTAGTTTTCCTAGCACATTAACTTCTCTTTTATTACTTCAATTTTCATTTCTGAAAATTTTAGATGAAAAAAATTAAATTCAAATATTATCTATATTGGCTATTATCAAATAATAACATCTATATTAGGTATTATCAATATGATTATTATTATAATTAGAACTGGATATTCTTCCACATTGACTCTAAAACCAGGTGTGTATAAATTTATGAGTAGGCAGTCGATGCTATATGCTGGTAATTAGATACAGAAACATTAAAAAGCATATATTCAAAATTACCCTGACAAATATTGCTGAATCTATCATGGTTTTCCACCAAGAGTGAAAAATCTATCCATTTCTGGAACCTGTATCTCTGGAAATAATTTAAAGCTTCCTTTGTAATTTCTGTATCAATCAAGTCTTTTATTTTATTTTATTTTATAATTTTACTTCATTATTTTATTTTATGTCATTTCATTTTATTATATTTTAGTTTCTTGGAAATTAAGAATGTGATTTAAATCACTTCTTCTCAGTTAGGACATGGTGACCACTAGTAGTAAGAGAAGTTATGAGAAAAAGGTAAAATTACAGTTTAGAGAATGACAAGCTGTGCATATCAGGTTGATCATATGATTAGCTAAACTGAGACCCATTTTTTTTTAGCATGAAAGGAATGATAATCATATTCACATTGAAACACAAGACATTCACTGGGACTATCCTAGGCACATCAGGATATATGGCCACTTGTAACCACAGTCTATTCCACATTCCGTGTTGGTGTAAGCAACCGGTAAAATCTGTGAATATCACAATGTGAATGGGGAAATACAATGGAGAAAACTTAAAACTAATGCATTAAATAACTTTATTTTTTTCATCCTTTTTTTTCCCTTTTACCCCTTTTTCCTCTGTATATTAAATCTTACATAAAAATACCTTGTAGAATGAGTCCTTTGGGGATAGCTAGCTTTTCAGAAAACTCTGGGTTTGCCTTTTTAAGCATCAAAAGACTGGGAGGATTGTGAGAAGATGTTGGAATAGAGAGCTCCAGGACTCATTCCTTTCACCAAAACAACTATTAAACAGGCAGGAACTGTCTGAAGTAACTATTTTGAAGCTCCAGAGACCAGAAGAACACTCTACAGCATCCAGGGAAGAGAGGAAGAAATAGGTTGATAATTTATGGTAAAGACCAGTAAATTGCTCTTTCTGTGTGGCACCTACCAGTGCCCAACCCCCATTCTTGTTGCGGTGGGTGAGGTCCAGCCCCTGGCTGGCTAGCTAGTGACAGAGGGGACACAAAAATCCTATTCCTCCAAAACAGGGGTGGGCATAGTTGATCACTGATCATAGCTTTTGATTAACAAATTCAGATCGCTGGCAGATGGCTCCAAGGACAGCAGTTGCTTCAACCCGTCCATTCCCAGCCCTGGATAAAGGTTTTGGCAACTATTGTTACAATCCCCCCCATTGTAACTATAAGGAAAATAGGTGAAAAAAATATATCCAGAGAGTAAAGAAAAGGCACTCAATATGGTAAAACACAAAAAATCAAATAAATATAAAAGTAAGGATTAACAGATATGAGGGACTAAAAAGGTACAAGATTTACAAAGACTAAATAGCAAAATGGCAGAAGAAGGTCCTGTACTATCAGTAGTGGTAATTAAATGTAAATGAATTAAACTCTCTGGTCAAAAGGCAGATATTGGCAGAATGGATAAAAAATAGCATGACCCACCTACATGCTGTCTGTGAGAGACTCATCATAAATTAAAAAGTACAAGTAGGTTGAAGTGAAAGGATGGAAAAATTTATACCTTGTAAGTAGTAACCAAAAGAGAGCTGGAGGGAGTGGATGTGGTTCAAGTGATTGAGCACCCGCCTCCCACATAGGAAGTCTTGGGTTTGATTCTGGTGCCTCCTGAAAAAACAAAACAAACAACAAGCAAAACAAATGAAAAAACCAACTCAGGGAAATCAATGTGGCTCAGTGGTTGAGTGCCAGCTTCCTACATACATAAGAGTTCCCAGGTTCATTCCCCGGTACCTCAAAAAAAAAAAAAAAAAAAAAAAAAAAAAAAAAAAAGCTGAAGTGCTGGAGTGGCTATACTAATATGGGCTAAAAAAGACTTAAAGTAAAAACAGTTTTGATGGACAAAGATGGTCATTACATACTGATAAAGGGGACAATTCAACAGGAAGATGTACCGATTATAAATATATATGCACTTAATAGAAGATATCCAAAATATATGAAGCAAATATTGACAGTTTTGAAGGGATAAACTGAGGTTCTACATTAATAGTAGGAGACTTCAATACACCACTCTTGATAAGGGTTAGAACATCTAGTGAGACGATTAGTAAGGAAGTACAAGAATTGAATGATACTCTACACCGACTAGAGCTGAAACATATAGAACACTTCTCCCAAGGAAACAGAATGCACAGTCTTTTCAAGTGCACGTGTACCATTTTCCAGGATGGACTCTATGTCACGTCACAAAATAAGTCTCAATACATTAAAACATGGAAATCATTCAACTTATATTCTACGAAACCACAATGGAATGAAGCTAGGGATCAATAACAGAGGGAGAAATAGAAAGTTGACAAATATTGGAAAATTAAACAACATACTCTTAAATAACCAATGGCTTCAAGGCAGTGCTGAGAGGAAAATTCATAGCTGTAAAGGCTTACATTAAAAAGGAAGAAAGACTTCAAATCAGAGTCCTAAACTCAAAACTGGAAGATCTAGAAAAAATGAACACTCTAAACCCAAAGCCAGCAAAAGGAAGGAAATGACAAAAATTAGGTGGGAAACAAATGAAATAGAAACAAACAAAAACAATAGAGACAATCAACAAAATCAAAAGTTGGTTCTTTGAAAAGGTCCGTAAAATTGTCAAACCTAGAGCTAGACTGATCAAGAAAAAGAGTGAGGATACAAATAGTTAAAATCAGAAATGAAAAGAGTGGTGTTACCACCAACCCAACTGAAATAAAAAGGAATATAAGAGGTAGTATGAACAATTATACACCAATAAATTATATAACCGAGAGGAAATGGACAAATCCTTAGAAACATATGAACTACCTACATTGACTCAAGAAGAAATAGAAAATTTCAGCAAACCAATTAATAGTAAAGAGATTGAATCAATCATTAAAAACCTCCCAAGAAAGAAAAGCCCAGGATCAGATGGCTTCACAGGGGAATTTTACCAAGCATTCCAAGAAGATTTAATTCTAATTCTGTTCAAAGTCTTTTACAAAATTGAAATGGAGTGCACACTCCCTCATTCCAAAGCTAGATGAAGAAACCACAAGAAAAGAAAACTACAGACCAATATCTCTTATGAATATAGATACAAAATTCCTAAGGAAAAAAAATATTAGCAAACCAAATCCAACAGCAAATTAAAAATATATATACCATGATCTAGTGGTATACAGTGATGGGTCAATATAAGAAAATCAATTGATATAATATACCACATTAACAGAATAAAGGAAAAAGAAAAAAATATGATCATCCCAAATGATCCAAAAAGGCATTTGACAAAGTCCAGCACCCCTTCCTGAAAAAACGCTTGGAAAGCAAAGAAATAGAAGGAAACTTCCTCATCATGATAGTGGGCCTATATGAAAGCCTACAGCTAACATCCTCCCTAATGTTGAAAGATTGAAAACTTTTCCTCTATTAGGAACAAGAGAAGGATGCCTAATGCCACCACTGTTGTTTAACATTGTACTGGAAATTCTTGGAAGAACAATTAGGCAAGATAAAGAAAGAAAAGGCATGCATTCAAGTTGGAAAGGAAGATGTAAAACTTTCCCTATTTGAAGATGATATGATCCTATATACAGAAAATACTGAAAAATTCACAGGAAGCCTACCAGAGCTAATAAATGAATTCGGCAATGTTGTGGGGTCAAAGATCAACCTCCAAAAAACCAATAGTGTTACTGTATAGAGCAATAAACAATCAGAAGAAGAAATCAAGAAACAAATTTCATTCACAATAGCAACTAAAATAAAGATCAAATATCTAGGAATAAATCTAACCAAGGACATAAAGACTTGTACAGGGAAAACTACAAAACATTTCTTTTAAATCAAAGAAGACCTAAAAAATGGAAGGATATTCTGAATTCATGGATTGGAAGATGAAATATCATTAAGATTTCAATACTACCTAAAGTGATTTATAGATTCAATGCAAGCCCCTATAAAAATTCCAACAACGCTCTTTGCAGAAATGGAAAAGCCAATCATCAAATTTATATGGACAAGTAAGGGTTCCCGAATAGACAACGCCATCTTCAAAATGAAGAATGATGTTAGAGGACTTACACTCTCTGATATTAAAAATTATTACAAAGCCACAGTAATCAAACAAGCATGGTACTGGCACAAGGATAGACTTATGGACCAAGGAAATCAAGTTCACAGCTCAGAAATCAAACCTCATATTTATGGCCAACTGATTTTTGACAAGGTGGCAAAGACTGCTCAATTGGGAAAGAATACTCTCTTCAACAAGTGGTGCTTAAGAAACTGTATTTCCATTTTCAAAAAAACCAGGAGAACCCCTACCTCATACCATATACAAAAATCAGCTCAAAATGGATCAAAGACCTAAATATAGGTGTTAGAACTATCAAAATCCTAGAAGAAAACATAGGGAAGCATCTTCAGGACCTTGTGTCAGGCATATTAATGTGAAGATTGAATAAAATCGCACTTTTACAAGTGTTGAGTACAGTACATGGCTCATGTTACATATTCAGAAAATGCCACTGTCTTGTTTTAGCTTCCTTCTCCTTTTCTGCTGCTGTGTTAAATGGGGTACTATGCTCATTTAATCGTTATTTTCCTGTTCTCACTGCCACTGCCTTTTGATAATACCCTCATTGTCATTAATCTACATTTTGCTGTAATCCCCTATTTTTTTCCTATCTTCAGCTTAATCCCTTTCAAATCAATCTCTATGCTGTCATCACAGTTAAGCACTATAAAATTTGAATTTTGTTGCTTACTGAAGATTCAAAGTCTTCAGTGTATCACACAAAGCCTGTTCCTTCTGGACCTGTTTTAACCTCCTTTTCTTCTTTCCTTCACTATAGGGCCTCTGCTCCCTGTTCTGGCCTGGCAGTCTGATTTTTGTAGCTCCTAGATTAGCTGCCCATGTACTGTAAGGTAAGACTTAGGTTCCCTTTCCTCTCTGCCCTCCTTGCACATGCTCTGTCCAGCCATCAATTTTACTTCCTGAATATGTATCTCTCTCGCACCTATAATGTATGCTCTTTGAGGGCAAGGATATTTTTCTTTCAATTTTGGGTCCCCTGAAGTGAGTATACTTCCTGGAATGCAGAAGACACTGATGCAGATGCAGACACATATACACAAATCATTGGGTGGATTAATGAATGAAACTCTCAGGGTATTTTTTGTAGCCTCAGCCATTATATTAGGCTAGGGCAAAATCAGATATGCTAAGTGTCACCATGGGAACTTGATCCAACCTGCTGTGCACTTTGAGTCCTCTTATTTCATCTTTCTGTTTCCTGTTATTCTTAGACCTGTGTACTTTTTAATGCCCTCTCTATCTTTTAATATGTTACAGACTAGAAAATTGGATCATTCAGTTTACTTTCATTACAAATATTTTTCAATGCCTACTGTGTGCTGCTGAAGATAAGTGAGTGGATGAAAATATTAAAAGACACGTCTCCATGGTGCTTATATGAAGTAGCTAGGATTGAGCATGAGTATGTGCAACCTGATTTTGGATAAGGTGTCAGCGAATAATTCTAAGGGTAAAATTAATGACCTTGAGTGACCTTGTAAGATTTATTTTTTTGCTGCACAGAGTTCTTGGGCTTATTTCAGAATTTTCTTTTATATTCCAGCTGAAAGAGTTGTCAGATTGCTGATTTCTTGACAATGTGGTAAGAGCAGGCATGTTAACAATGACAAACTGAAATATCAATGGCTTAACACAATAATGTTTTATTTCTTGTTCATATCGCTATTACATGTAGGCCAAGGATTCTCCTTTGAGGCCTCATTTAAGCAGAAAGGGTCCCAAGTTGCTTCTTTTTGTACGAAAGCCATTTGGAACCCTGGGCTTCCCAGATTACCACAGCAGTGAAGAAGGCCAAACTTGGAAGTGGTTTGTATTAGTTTTGCTCACTTCCCATTGGCCTCAATCCGGTCTCATGGTGAAACCTAACTGAAACATAGATCTTTGGTGTGTACTGACAGAAATTTCCACAGTGAGTTATTATGGACTTTCCTTAAGAAGACTGTATCAAACATGCACTTTGTCAACTGTTATATACTATACCAAATCCTCATGGTTGGTAAGTAGAAATTTTTAAAGGGGGAGGAAGAACTTTTATTTTAGCCTCTGCCACTGAGTAGTGGCCTGTTAGGCAGGTTGTGTAATGCTTCCAGATTTCAGTTTTCTCATCTGTAAAAGGAATGTGTTGAACTAAATGAGCTTTAGGGTCCTTTTAGCTTTAAAATTATCCTTTGTAGGAGCTGGCAATTTATTATTATTATTTTTTTAGGAATTACCTGGCATTGAACTCAGGAACATGGGAAGGAGGCACTCAACCACTGAGCTGTATTCGTTCCCCAATGACAGTTCATTTTTCTGTTTGTTTGTTTTGTTTTTAGGAGATACTGGGAATCAAACCCAGGACCTTGTACTTGGGAAGCAAGTGCTCAACCACTTGAGCTACATCTGTTCCCAGGACCTGGCAATTTAATTTTAAATATAAGATGAAATAATGAAATACTCTGTTAAAAAGTTTAGGATTTCTGAGTGAAGATAGGGTCAGAACAAAGCTGGTTTCACAATGTGGAGAAACCATTTACTATAAGCAAAATGGTCCTAAACAAAATGGCTATAAACAATAGCCAAATCATGATGCTGATTTAAAAAATACTAACATTATTTCATATTTTCATTTTTCACTTATTACCTGTTCCTATAGCTTTAATTTTTCTCCAAATGATGATACTGTTCATTTGTAACGTGTGCAATTTCTTTTAGCTAAGTTTAACTAGAGCAGATATCAGCAAACTTTTCCTGTACAGGGCCAGATAGTAAACATCGTAGCCTTTACAGGCTGCTCCCCTCTTCTTTTTTTAGTGTGAATATAGTCATAGTCAATATTTAAATAATGGGTGTGGCTGTGTTCCAAAAAAACTTTATTTACAATAATAAGAGTTGGGCTGGGTTTGGACCCAGAATCATTGTTTGCAGACCTCCGATCCAAGGTCTTGGAAGTTAGAACAAATGCTTCAACTTTCATCTGTATTACTAAACATAAGCTCTATCCATCCTAGGTCCATGTATTATTAATAAAATATATTACTTTTTATGATGACCTTCAAATGATGTAAATTTGGGAGTTCTTCAGAGTAATTTGTTAACGGCTATTATCTATTTGTACGTAACAAATGACTTCAAAACTTAGCAGATTTAAACAACACATGTTTATTATCTCAGCATTGCTTTGGGTCAGAAAACTCGGTTTGGCTTGGCTGGGTCCTCTGGCCAAGGCTACAATTAAGGAGTTAGCTGACTGCCATCATCTAAAGGTTCAAGGAGGGCAGGGGTTACTTCTAAGCTCACTCATTAACTGTTGGCAGGATCCAATTTCTCATGGGATGTTTGTCTGAGGGCCTTAGTTCTTTGCAAAATGGAGCTCTCCAAAGGGAAACTCACAATATGGCAGCTGGTTTTATAGAGGAGAGCAAGTGAGAGAGAGTGAAAGAAGAGGTGCTAGTTAGACACAGGAGGTGGCAGTCTTTTGTAAACCTTATCTCGGCACAGAAAACCCTTTATTTTTACCATATCTTCTTCATTAGAAGCAACTCACTAGTTACAGTCCACCCTCGAGGGGAGGAAATTACACAAAGACATGAATATCAGGAAATGAAGGTCACCTGGGGAAATTTTCAGATACTTCCTACCTCAAGGACCAAATTATTATCAACGCAGTTTAAAGCTAGGACCTATTCTGTGGACACTGGTCATTCATACTCAAGATTTATGGAATTCCTAAAATTATGAAGAACCAAGGCACCCCATTCTCCAATCATTTGTATAACTGAATTTCTGGAAATTTGTAAAAGATTTTCAAATCAAATTAAAATGACTAAGTGGGCATTTGTAATAAAAATCACTTAATTGTATGCTTCCCTAGAAAGGTATAAATAAACATTTTTTTTTCATAGAGTTGCCTATCCTGCCAGCAGTTTTCTACAATCACTTAACTGGAATACACTTAAATACACAACAGAAACAACACATTATATCTTACAAACATGAGGCAGCTTTCCATTATCTGACATGAGAGGTGAAAATGAGGTTATATAGAAGAACAGATTCAGTACTGTCCTTTTCATAATCAAAGCAGCACACACTTCTTACATTGTCTAAATACAAGAAAATTATCTCAGAAAATAAAGGAAAGTGAGGGGAAAAAAAGCTGAATACTGGAATCCTGTGGCCGGATTGTGATATGAAGCTACCCTTACACAGTTTGCAAAGCACTGGCATTTCATAATCTTTTATTTATGGATTTCATTAAAATGGGATACGGGATGCTAATATAACATGTGCGAAAAGAAGTCCTGTAAACCATCCTCCTCAGGAGCATCTGGACCTGAGGAATATCTTGGTGACCAAGAACCAGGTGAGAGTCTCAGCCCAAACATTAACAGTTTGGTTGCTAACTGGCTGGGTGCATGAGAGGGTTTGTACTTGTTCTTGCTTGTTTTTGTTTTTTTTGTTGCAGTAATTTCCTGGTTGTTTACAGATGCTTGTCGGGACCTATCCCTGATGCAGAGGATGCTAACCTGATAGGAATAGAAGTCCTTTATTTTGCTGTTATTGCATGCTAATGTGGAAACAATGTTTATTTTTATTAGGCCCTGAAGGAACACATTTCCTCAGACACTGCAGAGGCACCTGCTAAATCATTCAGTATCAGAAAGGTTAAATATTCATATCTGGCTTGAATTGTAATAGTATCCCTCCCAGAGTTAGCTTCTCCAGGCAGAATTGGCTCCCACACACTGCTGATAGAGCCTTTGGCAATTTGAAAGTTATTCCCATGACAGCAACATTTTCTTTGGCCAAAGATATGCAGGTTGGACACACAGGCTCATTTGCTGGTGTCAGACCAGAACATATTCAAGGCTATCTTGTGTCACATCCAGAGAGTTTGCAGGCTCCACCAGCTTTCCATGTGGCATGGTGCCCTCGTTGCTCAGTGACCTGGCATTTCACTTTAGACAAATAGGGAGGAAACCTCTGAAGATAAGTACCACAGGGCCTTGAGGGACTCCTCATTGCCGAGAAGATAAAGTCCAAGCTACTAAGCATGGGATGAAAGACTCTCCATTATCTGGCCCATATTTACCTCCTCAGCAGTGACAGTGGATACTCCCCTGACCTACCTTTTACAGTCAAGGAATACTGAGCCAGTTTTAATTCATCTCCCAATCTCTCCCAGAAAATGCATATTGCCATTTTCTCTTCAAAACAAACCACTACTAATAAGCATTTAAAACTTGGCTCAGATCTCATTTCTAGGAAGTTTTTCCCTACACATTTCCTCCTCTCAAGTCTCTCAGGACACATACTTTAGGCACCACCCTTTCATGCTCTTTTATAATTATTTGATTATGTACATATCATGTCCAATAGACTTTTGTAAAATTAATTTTTTTCCTTTTAAAGAAGTTTTAGATTACATAAATGTTACATAAAAAATATAGGGGAGTCCCATATGCCCCACCTTATTCCCCTCCCATACTTTCCCACATCAACAACATCCTTCATCAGTGTGGTACATTTGCTACAATTGATGAACACACATTGAAGCATTGCTACTAACTGTGGACTATAGTTTACATTATAGTTTACACTCTGTCCTTCACAATTTTGTAGGTTATGACAAAATATAAAATGGCTTGTATCAGTCATTGCAATGTCACGCATCCATATTACACCTATTCTTTCCTCTCCCTCCCATCAGAACCTCTGGTGACCACTGCCTTTGTATCAATGGTAAAAGTTCTTCCATTGCTAGATAATAATAAATCTGTAGTAGAATAATAATAAATCTACTTTAGACCATTGTTTAGTCCCCAGTCTTGAGGATTTGTGGATGGTGATGCCCACTCTGTTTCTAATTGAGAGGGGGCTTAGATCTTATGGGGAAGATAGCAGGAACTATCTTGCTTGCAGTTGCAGACACTCTCTGTTCCTTGGGATGAGCATTGTCCATCATTACCTCCTTGTTAGTTGTCCTGGGTGAGTCCAATGAACTGGAGAGTAGTTGAGATTCAGGGCTCAACTGGTACATGCACAGACCAAAGATTTAAGTCTTTGGGACATATATTTAACAAGTATAGTGCGAATTATAGGTTCAAATAAAATGGGCAGAAGAGACATGTGCAGGGAAACTATAAGTGAGTTTAAATCTGTTACAATGGGAAACATAAATTCCAAAGTAAGGCCCATTAACAGGGTGCCAAATTCCTAAGCTTGTCTGCCCTGCTTATAGTGTCTGAATGTCTCTAGAGTCCTCAGGAGCCCAGCTATTTGAGGCACTATTTACTGTGGCAGTCAATGAGATCCTGCTGAGATGTGCATAAGCATAATCTCTGGAATGACCTCCCAACTCACTTTGAAATCTCTTAGCCATAAAAACTCATTTGTATTACCATTTCCCCCTTTTGGTCAAGGTCTTTTTCCAGATACATTGCTAGTTGATGCTTGGTAATAATCCTTCAGTGCCAGGGAGGCTCATCCCTGGGAGTCATGTCCCATGCCTGGGGGAGGGGGTAATGGTGAGGGGGAGGTAGTGCATTTATATGCTGAGTCAGGCTTAGAGAGAGGCCACATTTATGTGAGCAATAAGGAGGCTTTCAGGAAGTAACTCTTAGGCAATATATAATACCTAAGTTTCAATTTCACAAGAAAAGGTTCATAAATACAACCATCAATATCAAGGGCCTGGCATAATGGTCTGTCCTCCTTACCCTACCAGTAGACTTCTAAGGGGTTGGATTTTATTTATCTCTGTGTCCGCCAATCCTAGAACATAGTAAAAGGTCAATAAATATTTATTTATTAAATGAATGAATGAATACAGTCAGTAGAAATGCTGCAAAAAGATTTACATGCAATATCAATATTCATAGCAACAGTGATTACAGTGATGATAACGGTATTGAATAATGATGGTAAAAATATGTTTGAGATATTTTATGAATAAGAGACCACATATATTTGTGTTGTGATCTTGCTGCAGATTGTTTGTTTCCATGGTAGCTAATTAAGGTATTTATCATCAATCAAGTGAGTTTAGTTAGTATGTATTGGGCTCTAAGGAAATTGAGACCCAAATTTGCAGTTAAATTTCAATAATTGTGCTGACCTTTAAAGCATGCATATCTCCGCTCTAATCTGTGTTCCCATCCAATTCTTTTACCTTTACTTGTCTTAAACTTTTTTTTTTTCTTTATAGTCTGATGTTTTTATTTCTTTGAATTATCATCATGTTGCATTGTAACAGTTTTCTAAGCCACATGAAAAAATCGTGAGCATGAGTAAAAGTGTATTGTACTCTGGTAGGGTCTCAAATATGCATAATAGAGGGCCTCTCTACTTAGGGGCCTTGTATTTAAACTGAAAATGAATGACAATAAGGAATAATTTATCTTAAAAAAGAAGTTGAGATCGGTAGCACTTTTAACATTTAAACCTTCTTAAATATTATCGCTGTCGGTTATTCTGAATGCAGTAAATGATGCTGACTGTCAATCGAGGATGACAAGAGAATGACGCTCAAAGTTTATTGTGAGGATTTAAATGAGTTCACTTATGTAATGCTTTCAGAATTGCTAATGTGTCTGGCCCATTGTAGGAATCAATAAATATCAGCTATTATTATTTTTATACTAAATTGTCTTAACGAGAAGCCACATGGGGCATGAGAAGAGTTCTGGGTTTGTAAAGGACAGGCAACTCAGTCCTTTTCTAAGTGACTTCCTGGGCCAGAAGCTTCACAGCTTTCTCATATTTAACATGAAATGATCAAACTAGATTTCTCAGGGTCTCTATGTTCTAAGGGTCAGTAATTCTATGGATGTCAATGCATTAATATTTCTATGAGCAAGAGCAGAATTATTTTGGTGGGATTTTAGAAAGGTAGTCAACATTTTGGAGCCCCAATGGCTTATGCAATGAACGTTTTTTTGTACTCAGCATATATTATTTGGTCTCTGGGAATAAGAAATCCATTCTGGCTAAAAAACATGTATATAAATATATTATTGAGTGACAAATGTCACATCAATCATATATGATATAAATGTCATAAAAAGGAAGTTTTTGAAATGTTATTTAAAAACATATTCACCTACTAGGAGTATGTCCAAGAGACTGGAATCTTTGGGCTGTCCATGTGCCAGCTGGGCCCTGAACCTCGGCAGAGTTGCAACACCTACTCTCCTGTTCATTGGACTCACCCAGGACAACTAACAAGGAGGTAAGGATGGACAACCACCATACCGAGGAAACGAGAGAGCCTACAACTGCAAGCAAGAGAGTCCCATCCATCGGCTGTATGGGATTGAAGTCCCCTCTCAATTAGAGGTGGAGTGGACATCACCATCCCAGAATCCTCAGGATTGGGGAATGAACGATGGACTAGAGTGGACTTACTGGTATTCTACTATAAACATATTGTGATTCTAGCAATGGAAGAAATTACAACATTGATGTGGAGGCAGTGGCCACTGGAGGATCTGGGGGCAGGGAGAGGGAAAAACAGTTGTAATACGGGGGCTTTTTCGGGACTTGGGAATCGTCCTGAATGAAAATGCAACAACAGATATAGGCCATTTTATATCGTCTCATAACATGCAGAACTGTGTGGGAGAGAGTGTAGACTACAATGTGAACTATGGTGCATGCTCAGTGGCAAAGCCCCAGGATGCGTTTATCAATTGCAAACAATGTGCTACACTAACAAAGGATGTTTAAGTGGAAGGGTGTGGAAAGTGGTGCATGTGAGAATCCCTATATTTTTTGTGTAACATTTATGTAATTGAAGCATCTTTAAAAAAAACATCAACATATTCACCTTGTGATCTACTCTTAACAATGTATCACATTATTGAGTCTAATAACTTCACAGACAATACTCAAAATAAAACAGGGACTATATATTTAATACTTATAGAAAAAAATTCATTTCTCTCTAAGAAATGAGCATTTCCCCTACATCTTTTCAATTGTCTTCTTTCATTAAACTGCTCCTGCTACCTATTTATCACACACACACACACACACACACCATAACCAATACAAGGAAGTGGACAGTTGTAATTGCTCAAGGGCAATTTTTGAGTGAGAATTGACGTGATTTCTGAAGTAGACACAGCAGGAGATAGTCTCCAGTCCATAGGCTACTGACCATTCATTCTGCATTGCCAAATCTATCCCTCTTCCTGACTGGGATCAATGGTCTGTGACAAAAATTAAATGCTGTCTTCAGCTTCCAGATTGAGTGATTTCAGCTGCAATTCGTTTTCTCTGGAGAGTATCTACAAGGCTGCTCTCTGACCTTGAATCTGAGACTCTAGTGCTAGTCACTGGAGCAGCCAAGGGGAGAATGCTTCCTCTGTCTCCTGTGGCACCTGGCTTTCCTTTTCTCCCCTTTCCTCCCAGTTATGGGAGTAAGTGGAAACCACCATGTCAGAGTCAGCAGGTTCAACATGGCCTGGGATATCATTACACAGTCTTCTGTTTCTGGGGTTCTAGTTCCAGTTCTATCATTTACTCTGGTGTTTCATGTAATAAATAACTTTAATATAAGACAGTTATATTAAATTAGTTAGATTCGATTAGGGCCCAAGTCAGTTTTGAGTGAAAATCCCCCCCTCCTTTTTTAAATATATTAACAGATAATGCAATAAATACATGCAATAACACCCATCATTTTTCAGGCTACACAAATGAATAAATCTAATCTTCCATGGATTCAAAATTTTGTCAAATAATTTATGTTCTTGGGGAAAAAGGATCTTGAGACACAGAAAAGCACTTTCTCTGTTTAAGTTTTTTCTTTAAGATTAATACAAAAACAATGGACATTCAGCTCTCTATAAAAGAAGATACTACTAATATTTGGGATGTGAATTTGTTTCAGTTTGCATTATTTGATATCATGTAAGGCCATATAAATTACATGAGTGCTACAAAATTTTTTTGAAGCTAATTTCAACTTTAGGATATTTCAGACACAGTATTTACTTTGCCAACCATTTATATCTACTCTTATTATTAACCAGCCTGAAATCAGATTTATTCATTTAAATTCCTGGGTTTGACTAACAGCCTATTTACACATATTAATGCCTGTAATATTGTTGGATAAACACTTTAAGATCATACCCAGTTCTGCTAAATGAAAAGAGTAAATTTTACTTTACATTTTTATATAATCAAAGGCTAATGTGCATGAAAGTATTCAATTCCCTGTTGAAAACTTAGGACAGAAATATCAGTGCCTCACAGAGCTGAGGTCAAAAATCAGTAGACCAAGCAAATCCTTAATTTTATTTCTAGTGGGTTCTTTAATCAATGGCATGGATTCAATTTTCAAGCTGCATTTTCAAAACCCTTTTTTACCTCAGGCCTGGTTCAAATGCTCAATCAATAATCATTTAAATGTGCAACTAATCTCAACAAGATGGTGATCTAGTTTTTGATTCAGCATTTGGGCAATAGGTATAACTGATAGTTATAATTTGTTTGCAATTTGAAAAATTAATCTTTGCTGAATTTTTTAATGTTGAGAAAAATTAAATGGATATTTTTTATTTTAGCAGAACTGATCATCTTCTTAATAAGTTACAGCTGTCCTTGATATCAATGACATAAACTGTTATTTCTCTTCAAGGATACTTTCAGAAAAGATTAAGGTAGACTCTTTTCCATTATTTTTAATTTTTTAAATAAAATTTTATTGAAGTATATCCTTCATACATGAACATACATAAACAATAATTGTTTAGTAAAGTTGGTGAATTTACAAAACAAACACGCGTATCATCATACAGGACTCCCACACATTTTCCCACCACCAATATCTTGCATTGTTGTGAAAGATTTGTTATAAACTATGAAAGTGCATTGCCCCAATATTACTATTAACTGTAGCCCATATCTTACATTGTAAGATAGACTCTTGCTATTCCGTATCCTGACATCACTTCCCTGGAGATCCTTTGGCTCTGAGAAACATCATTTGACTCATATTACTGTTAATGTGCTTTTTAAATACACACAGTAAAAGCTGGTATGCATTGATGAAAAGGTGGGGAGAACCAGAATATTTAAACCTTTTAAACATTAACTTTGGCAATTTCATATGAAAAAAAAAAAATTTTATCATTTGAACCCTCCAAAATACTTGCAGAAAAATCAAGATTTATGAAGGTAAATCTTAGCATCATTAATTATTTAGAGAAGTATATAAGTAGGGGATGTGTGTGGGAAACACACATAAGTTTTAAGGTCAAAAAGACCTAAACTTGAATTTCATACTTTGCTCCCTATTAGCTCTGAGATAAACTGCTATCCTAAATGCAAAAGGTCAACAATCATGTTTGTCTTGTTTATTATCACTTCATCCCCAGGATCTAGCATAGTATCTGACACATAGTATGCCCACAATAAATACTGCATTTGGTAAAAACATAAATGAATGATTAAGGCAAATCCGTTAACCTCTGAATCGTTCTTATCTATGAAAAATGTTCAATCTAAGCAAAAGAAAATTCAATAATTTTAGAAACTACAGAAAAATCTTGCTGCAGACATTAGAACCTCATTTCAGTAGGATGCTGAAACCCCAATACCAACCCTAGGGTTTCCAGGCTTAGTGATGATGACCATGCTGGGAGAGGATATATTTCAGTACTTGCCAGATGAAAATAAGGAATCTCTTTTCCGAGGCAACCTTGCTTAAGTTTCAGAGTGACTTTTTATTTTTTTATGTGCCTCTTGCCTGGAATTTCTAACCTAATTGGCTGTCAGCTCCTTTGGTTTCTGCTGTTTACCCAACTTTGATTCCCTACCCCATTTTGACCTATGACTCTCCAAAATATTTGAACCTCTCACTATCCTGTGATCAAGCCATGCCTCACCTTCAGTTCCCCTGTCTTTCTAGATGGCTCTGCTTGGATCCACTGTCATTCAAAGCCCTGTTTGCCACAACTACTTAAAAAATTCTTATTTGTGCCCCTTTTCTAAATAACTTTGTTTCTATATACAGTTTTTCATGAACTTGAAGACTCTGAATATACCCTTCTTATTTATCTCTTTTGCATAACTTCACTTCCTTAACACTAGATTTCTAATAGATACTATAGGTACTGAACAAATGTGTGGAAAAGCTGGTTGAAGAAAAGTACAAAGATGTCATTCATTGAAGGAATGTTTGAATCAGGTTTGTGTCTAATAGGGAAGGACATTACTCACAGAACTTCACATTAAAATATGCATATATATATATATATATACATATATTTCCTTTATTTAAATCTTTGTGTTGACAGTATACCAGGCACTGTGAAAGACAGTTGGGATATGCTAGAGAGCAGAGCCTCCTGTCATGGAATTTGCAGTCTAGTGGGATATAGCCATTAAATGTAAAAGTACAACTGTGAAAAAGACTACAAGCTTCCAGGACACTAAAAGAATAACAGGGGTGTGTAAATTGTCAGGGAAGACCTCCCCTAAGGAGTGATGAGTGTTTGCAAGCTGATGAAAGAATAGGAAGTAGTTAGGTGATGATGTCATGGAGTGGGGTGCAACAGAGGAAGGTGATGGGCAGGAAGGTACAGACCCATTGGAGGAAAAGGTAAAGGGTGGGGGTGGTGGCCAAATAATGTAGTAGATACTACTTAGCAAGCATATCATTGTGACTGGTACATGAATTACCTCATTTAATTTCATAACCATCCTCAACGTAATTTTTGTACCAATTTTAAAGGTCATGAAATTGAAGCTCAGAGAGTTCGAGACAATTGCTTAAGAGCACATGACTACTGAGGTCATATACTGGTCATCCTTCAATGCCTGGCTTGCTTCACTCAACATAAGGTCTTCAAGAGTCATCCACGTTATTCCGTGTGTTAGCACTTTATTCCTTCTTACAGCTGAGTAATATTCCATTGTATGTATGTACCACATTTTACTTATCCATTCATCTGTTGATGGGCACGGGGGCTGATGCCAACTTTTGGCAATGGTGAACAATGCCACTATGAATATATATATATATATAAAGTATTTTGATGCTACTGTAATGTCATTTAAAATTCTGTGACTGATTTTTGCTACAAATAAAACATTTACATAACAAAAAAAAAGATCACATGACTACTTATTAGAGGACCCAGGATCAAAACCGCCATCCAACTCTTATCTGCATTGCGGTGCCTTAGATTACAATGGTGCACAGGCCTGAAAAAACATTTAGAAGGATTTAGGCGGAAGTATAATTAGTGGAAAGTATACAGAGGAAGTGGAAAAAAAGTGAGGTTAGACTAAGTATAAGAAATGAAATATGCAAATCCCAGGGAATCTGCACATTCTCACCTGGGTAGTGATGGATTCCCCTAAGAGTAAAAAAAAAAACAAAAAACATGGAAGTTTTAGCTAAGTTATAACTTTTCCGATTAAAAAAAAAAAATTAGTTTCTAATAGAAATGCTTTACCACAGACCTAAGGAAAATTTAGACTTTTTAAATAAATGAAGGCTCATAAAATCTTTTAAATTCACATCTCTCTTGGGTCCTCTTGGTCCAAGTGTACCCTTACTTTTTCCTAAATGATTAGATTAGTCCATCTACAATCATAGCCATTCTAATTATTACCTGCTAGACTATCTTTAGCCAACAGCTTATAAACTATGCTTTCAATTTTTTTCTATTTTGTTGATACTATATATATATGTGTGTGTGTGTGTGTGTATATATATTCATGGAAGAATGTTTGCGTGAAGTTTCCAAATAATTATATTCAGATGTGCTTCTGCTTCTGATGTTTCCTTTTAAGTAAGAAGGTAAACAAGTCATTTCTCATCAGTGAGGGCAGTGTCACGGTGGATATAACACATTTAAAAAGTAATTTAAATTCCTCTTTCAAATAGTTCTTACAACATCTTTGCTAGACTAAATCAACAGCAACAAAAATGACAAAGATTTAGTAATTAGCCCATGGTTATACTCCAGGAAAAATGGAATTAGAGTATATTTTTCTCTATAGCTGGTAATCAGATCCCTGCTCTTAGAGCTCAGTGCTCACATTTTCCTTCGCATCTGTATCTCTTTAAAGATCAAGTAACATTGATGGGAGGTTTCCAAAGAAAACCCAGCTGCTGCCTCAGACGATTTGGGTGCCAGTCCTTCTCAGTGACCCCCGAATAACCAAAACTCAGATCCTTTTCTGCATGAAATATGTACTGTTATTCCTTAATTATTAGCCATCTCATTCCGAAGATTTAATTTGAAAATTTCCAAAAGAAATGTTAGAAAATATTATAAAAATATAAGGAGCAACTTCAGTTGAATGGTTTAAATTGAACAGAGATGACAGAGAAGTTCTTTTAACCTGTTCTCATTTTTCAAGGCTCAACAGTCTTCACCATTCTAAAAATACATACACATTTCCAAACTTAGCACACTGAAATGGGAAAAGTTAGGTATAGGCAGGCGTTTCCCAAAATATATTCTGTGAAACACTAGCCCAGAGAGATGCCTAGGGATAAAAAATTAAAAAAAAAAAAAACTCACCTAAGCAAATTTGGGTAAGGCCGTGTATATTACATCTGTCTTAGAGATTTACAGTAAACCTTAATATAAAGAAAAAATAGTGAATTTTAAATTAAAAAAAAAATCATGTCTCAGTTTCTTAACCCAGCATGTCCTCAATATTTGCATTAGCTAAGCAATTTTATATAAGAACTATTTATTTTGGTAATGCTTTTATAGGTGTATATTTTGGTAATACTTTTATAGGTGAAAATTGGGGGCCATTGTCATCTTCTTTTTAATAACTGGTACCACACATTTTAAAAACTGGTAACATTGTCTTGTCTTAAAAAAAAATAAAAGCTAAAAGCAACTTTTAAACTTAGACTCTGATACTAATATTTTCATATGTGGACTGAGCGACTCATCCATATTCATTCACAAAGACGAACTTCCTTTTTATCACTTTTAGTCAGAATTACAGGATATATGCTGGCCTACAACTCTTTCACCTTAGGTATATACTGTAAGTATAGTTTTAACATAATATTTTCCCTTTCACATATCCCTTTCTGTGCTTTTTGCTAATCCAAATCTTTTCTGTTTCCAAGGTCCATGAAAAATCCAATCATACCTCAAAGCCTTTCCTGAAGCTTTGCTTTCATTTGGTTTAGCTCAATAAACACTTATTTGCTTAATTCGTGTTTGACTCTGAACTGTGAGGCAGAGATGTAAAATGAAGCCTTGTCTTTCTTGTTAAGGAGATTGCAGTCTAGAAGTGAAGAAGACAGGTATGTCAAAAGAAAAGCATCAGCCTGCTATGGGTAACGCGAGAAGACCGTCAGTGTAAGAAAGTACTGCAGAGGAGGGCATAATTCAGGGTATTTACATTCTTACACTCTTATGTGCCATGGTAAAACAAATTATTCTAGTGGACAGAGGAATTCAGGGCATGCAAGACAGATGAAAGAGAAAGATTTGTTAAAAGAAATATATGGGATATAGTATTGTTTGTTATGAATTACAAAGGGAGATAGGCACTTAGTGATGCTTAGAAATAGAAAAGAACAACAAGACGTGAAGGTCTCTGAGGTCATTTGAAAGTTTTTCGTTTACATTGACTTATACTTTTCTAACTAAAAGAAAAATCTTATATACATCCGCATGCATACACACATATACACACAAACACAAACATGCACATACACATATGTATATCCCTAATAAGATTGTGAATTCCTAAAGGCAGGATTGTGTCTTTTATTTTGTTTTGTTTTTAAGTTTCTCAGCAGAGTTCTCTGCAAATCATAGCTGTCCAAAAAATTATTCTAAACTAATAACCTCCTTAAAAGTTATGACTCATCTTAGGAAGTATGTATCAGACTATGCATTCTTGACCTAGCAATTCTAAAACAAATAATTTATATAAGAACTTATTCAGACAAAAAGGCAAAGATCAATATACTAAAATGTTCAATGCACCGATGAAGCATTAGGAACAAACTAAATAGGACAAAACACAATAGGAAAGTGTTCAAATAAATTATGATGTAGGCATATGATGGAATATGGAATATTATATAATCATTAAAATCATAATGAAGACTACTAAAAACATGGGAAAATATTTATAATATTTGTAATGTGAGAAAGTAGATTACAAAATAGTACTTACAACATGATGCCAGATTGTAAAAGGTAAAAATGATATTTATACAGACTTCCACACAGATTAAAAGTGGAATACAAATGTAATTTATAACTGATTCTTGGGTGAAAAGGCAAACAGTATCTGACAACATAAAAGCTGTGCCTGAAACAACACAATCACCTTTGTACTTTACCACATTTCATGTACATTGATTTACAAAGTTAGCCAATGCTAAGAAACAAAGGTGATTTGCAGAGTACCAGATTTAGAAGAGAGTTTTCAAATGAAAAAAAAAAAAAAAAAAGTGACAGAAAATACTGAAATTGAGAAAAGTCGTATGGCTTTTTAAAATTTCATTCAGACTGTACCCAAAATGGCCGCCAGCTCTGTCGCGTCACTTTCCCAGGGTTGGCTTTAGTTGATGCTCTCAGAAATCACCTTGGTTTAAGCGGGGGTGCAGAGATTCTTCTTGCCTCTTTTCACTGGTGCCTGGAATTGCTGCAAAGAGAAAAATGTGAGTTAGACTACATTTGCCACAAGAGTCAATGGCTAATAGATTCTTACCTGAGAGGTATTTATAAGTGATGGAAAGGACAGGTGTATCAGGCCACCGGGCGCCAGAAAGCAGGAGGGAGCAAGCCCAGAAAGGCAGCTGGGGTTACTTCTCAAATTTCTTCTACCCTAAACTAAGACATAGCCAGTTTATATACTCCACAGGGGAATCCAGAGGCTGAAATTGGTTGAGTTGCTCGGTTTTCTAACCAGTTCTACCTTATATAAGTGGTCTATTTTTCCTTTTAAAGATTAGACAACAAAGAAGCAGGGCAGAACCAGTAATTATACTTTTGATTTCAGGGTCTAAATAGATTAAGAAAGATGTTTACTAAACTGATACTTACAAGTTTAATAAGAATTGGCATACCTAATGAAGTAAGGTAAAGCTTGAAAACCACAAAGAGTACAACTGACTTGACCCATCTGGTTTTCTTTTATTGATACCGAGAAGATGTGCAAACTGTGAAAAATATTAAAAAATGCATATCCTCCCTTGCCATCTGATCTTGCACACGTGGCTCCTTCCCTGTGTTCAATTTTCTTTTCTGATGCCACGTATCTTTCTATTCCTCACTCCTTTTTACATATGCAGGCTCACACACATTGCTCTTTACTCTTGACTTCAACTCTGAACTCCCCCCTGACTACTCAATGCTGAATTAGGTACACCTTTTGGGTTTTCCCATACTACTTCATATGGATTCCTGTCAAAGTACTTACCATATGGGGCAGGTTAAGATTATTTTATGAATCCTAAATGAGAGAGATTATGTTTGCAAAATAATCTATTTCTCTGGGTGTGATACCCTTTGATTATAATAAATTCAGTTGAAGGGCCTTTGATTAAATTATCAGTGAAGATTGCTTTTCACACTTTTGATTCAACCATGTCAGTATCGCCTGACTCAGGTTGAGTACCCACCCCCTTGCTGGGCCTGATGTAAATGGACAATCACTCAGGAAGACACACAGAAGAGAGAACTTTGTCATTTTTGATCCTGCCACGTGACAAAAATGAGAAGGCTCGAATAGCTGACCTTGGGAAGAGAGCCGAGACTGGTATAGGAAGCCCTGAGATACAAGCCCTATTCCAACCTGTAGATGAGAATGGGAAGAAGCTGGGCCCACAAAGCCTCAAGACTAGAGGAAGAGGAAGCCCAGAGGGGAAGGCTGATACCTGGTAGAGATCGCCCGCCATCTTGCTTCAACATGTGACAACTGACATTGGTGAGAAAGCAACCATGAGCTGGACTTTTTTTTTTTTTTAAAGTATAGTGCATCATAACAAGGAGGTTTTAATGAAAGCAATAAATAAAGTAAAAAATTAGGAATAAGCTGATTAAACAAAGGCTAAATCTTAACACTGTAATGGAGAGATGTGAAGCAAGTTGTATTAATGTTGGTACTTGGCATCAGCAACCCTTTGGTGGACCAGTACATTATATTACTGTATTATGGTTTTCTCTGTTCTCTCCACTGGGCCATAAAATGCCTTTATCAGATCCTTATTATGTACCACATCAGATTGCCTCAGGCTGTCTTTGAAGACTTGGCTACTTGTTTGAGCTCCTGCAGCTGCGGGAGCCACCAACTCTGCTTGGATACTGACTAAACTTATAAAGGTACAACCATGCAGCACCCCACCCCATACTTCCATGCACGACCTCTTGCCTTCTGCCCTGGAGCTGCCCCTGCTGTTGCTGAAGCATGAGTACCATGCAACTTACAACTGTGTGAGAATTAACACCCATGAGGCAAATGCTTGACCAATGGGAGACTAAAGTTGGTTTTCTTTCTCCCCATGGCACAGTGTCCAGAGAAACATTTTTCATACAACCTATTTTAAGGTGTTCCCGTTATATAAATAGATAAATAATTTAAATTTATATGCATGCATATGAGAAAAAAAAAGACAAAACTATCTAAGGAATGGCAGGCATCAGAGAGACTGGAAGAAGACAAAATTACAAACAAATCAATATTTAATTGTATTGATTATCATAAAGTTTAAGATGCAGAAAATCCTGTTTATTTTTAAGGGCACAGTTTTCTTTTGAGTCCTAAAGAGGTAGACAAATTGGAAGGAAGCCAAACTTTAAGGATAATGATTAAGAAGATGGAAGGATTAGCTTAAAGGGGCAAAAAGTTAGCAGGGCCAAAGTCTAAGTTTGGCTGAGGACTGATTATGGGAGGGAATTGTAACTTAAAAAAACAATCCAATCAGCGTAAATACCATGGAGTGAAAAGGACTCGTTAGAATAAAATAAGAGAGTGTAACCTAAAAGAATAGGCATAAAGTGAAAATTATCCTCAAATGATCAGAGATGATGCTGTCAACTCCAAGATATTGGCTTTCCACTCACCAAAGAACTACAAATCAAAGATGTTGAGGAATAGTGTTCTATTGGACGAGGACGTCATCAGGATTTTCTTTCTTTTCTAAATGCTAGAACCTGGTCTCAGAGGCCACAAGTTAGGCATCAGAATTAATGGTGCAAAGTGACCAGATAAAACTAGGTTAAGAGTATTGAGTCACAAGAGGATTGACTGATTGTGAACTTAATTTGCAGATGATCTGAAGTGGAAAACACAGCATGTAAGTGTGCATTGGTGGAAATGGGCCTTCCTGATCAGAAGCCCTAGTTTCTGAACAAGCTCAATCAAATGTATGACCTTGAATAAATCACTCCACTTTTCTGAATATCTGTCCCGCAAACAAAAAAGCAAACAAACAAGTGAAACAAATAAATAAAAGGAATACAAAGTTTACCATATAATCTCTAAGGGCCTTAGGTGGAAAATTTTCCTTCTTCTTTTTATAATTTTTTTTTTTTTTAGGCAGTGCTGGTGAACCTGGGGCCTCAAACATGTGAAACAGATGCTCAATCACTGAGCTATATCCACTCTGCTTTTTATAATGTTTTAAAAAATAAAACCCAAACCAAATATTCCCTTTAGTCTGAAAGGAGCTATGGTTTTCTCATATTCACATTAAGCGTTACCTACCTTATCTAACCAACTTATATGAGACCTCTTAATCTTTTTTTTTTTTTCTCTCCACTTTTGGTGTTTTGTTGTGTTAAATGATGATGTATTAAAGAAGTGAAGCTATTTACAAGCATGGGGGAACTTATATGTACAGGTTGGACTCAGTAAAATGTCAAACAACTCTTTATACCTGTCTACAATGCTTTACATGGTCTGGCCTCCAATTCCTTCCAGTCACTAGTCCTATTTCTTTCTTCTTTATTTATTCTGCTCTAGCCACTGCTGTGCTTGCTCATTTTCAATCCAGCAGGCCCACTCCCACCTGGTCAACCTGCTGAGACAATCCTGTCCACCCAGATCACCATCGTATCCCCAGTCTCAATCAGTTAAAATCCTGCTCCCAAAGCTTAGCTCTGATTCTCCTCCATTTATTTATAAAGCATGTAGAGGTAGGTCCAGCTGGCCAGGACTGATCCTTCCTCATCTTGGGCTCCCATGAGGCTTTAGTCTTTGCTTGGAGCATCTATCCTGCTATATTTTGCAACAGTGATTCCACAAAGACTCCCTTGTAAACCTTGGCTCTTCTGGCTGCATATGAAACACCCAAGATGCCTGTTAAAAACACAGATTCCTGGTGCTTATTCCCAGAGATTAGAAATGAGATCTGAGAACCTGTGCTTTAAAAAGGCTTTCCCTATATTTTTTCACATGCAGCAATTAAGAATCATCGCCTAAAATCCAGAGCATATTTTAAATTTTGCTTTGTTTGGTTCTGTACACTATTTCATATATCCCTCCAGTCTGAGATATCCCTGAGACATTCTATAATTACATTTTCTCCTCAGTGAGACCAGTAGAGAACCTCTGATCTTGGAAAAGTTTGTGGAATTGGACCTTTTCAAATACATGCTTTAGACACACAGCACCAAGCATATTCTAAAGGACCATTGTAGGTGATCATAGATAGATAGATAGATAGATAGATAGATAGATAGAGCTATTCAAATGAAGGCAGCAGTTTCAGAAAGCCCTGGCTAGCAAGTAAAATGAAAGAAAACATCATTGTGGCTTCCTCTGCCTGTACCAGGAATCAAAGGTTCCAGCCAGTCAGCCTAAGCAGAGATCTCTTCGATTGGCCACCAGAGGACTGCCTGACAATCTGGCTACTGTTCCAGCTGCTGGCTCCTCACACCGCGTCTCTCCAGTCTCACCAAGAAGCTTGGAGAGTAACGTCAGCAGGGCTGTCATCTCCGAGCCCAGGGGACAAAAATGCCACTTCCCAAGAAATTAATCTTTTTGCAAGCTGTAAAATCCATTGTAAAAAAAACTATCTCTGAGGACCAAGTTCAGCGCAGGGGATACAGATTTTTTTTCCCAATATTTGCCCACACAGCAAGTCAGCATGTGACCCTGGCTTATGAAATATACTGTAACCTACACAATGCTTACTGGCCTCATCAGTATTTGAGGACAGTATCTTGAATGAGCATGCTGTTCCTTGCTTTAAAGCAGGCCAGACAATAAAAAGAAAACAGAATTATCAAAACACAGTTGTTGGAAAAATGCACCAAGAAATAAGTATTTTGTATGGAACAAGAACAAATGAAAGCAGTTGGAGCAAATCTCCCAACAACAGCTCAATATCTGAAAATAATTTTTTTTCTCAAGTGCGGGCTAAATGGCAGATGTTGGGAATGCCTGGCGACAGGATTAAAATCTTACAACAAGTTTTAGGAGGTTTCCAGTTTCATTGTGGGCCGCCTTCCCTTCGGCCCTGGGAAAGCCCCCCTAATGAGGCGAGGTGTGGGTCTGAAGGCCCGCTTTGCAGCCTCACCGAGGGCAGCATCCCGGGAGAAAGGCTCTGCAGATGCACAGATGGGGCTTGATGGATCCTAAAAGGAAGGCATTACCTGCCGAAGTCACTGAGCAGCCACAATTATTACAGGTCTCTGGGTTCATTGTCAATTAGAGTGGCAGTTAAAGCGAGCAGCAGCTGTGACAGATGGCTTGTCTCCAGCTAGTTGTGCTAATGGGATCGGAGCCAACTCAAATCTTTTCTTCCCTCTGGAAAAAAGGAAAAAAAAAAAAAAAAAAAAAGACCCACATAGTTGTCAATTAGTCAATGTAAAAGGGGAGAAAGCATCATATCTACAAAGGGGTCATTTATCTGTTTCCTTCTAATCCCTACTTCTAGCTTTCTGAAGGAGAGATTTTGTTTATTTATTACTTACTTCAAACATGTTTTAGCAGAATGTTCAACCTAGAAGACATTTTTCCCCGAATCTTTGTTCTGTGTGAACTTACAATATGGTCTTCTCATAATTGAACCATTTCAATCAAGTTGTTAGCATTTTAATTGGCCAACTCTATTCTGGCTGGAATCTGTAGGCCATTCTCCTATTTACACAGTGCATCGGATCAAAATAAAAAGGGCAGTTTCTGTATGGAGGGGCTTACCCAAAATAAAACACACCCCAGAGAATTTGGCTAATGTGCTTCAGTAAAAAGAACCATTGTAAGCAACCAAATTTTAAGACTTAATGAGTGTGTGAGCAAGCACAATGTGGGTCGTGGAAGATGCATCAAACAAACAGACTCTATTGGACAACAGGAACATGGCTCCTCAGTGCTGGGGAAGGACTGGAACCATCTCCAAAGGGCATTTGCTTGGCCAAGTGGCAAATGCTGGTTCACATTGACCCAATGACTGTTTTTCCTTCAGAAAAGGGACACTTGGAAAAAGACAAGATCATGATGCTTTTTGCTTTCTCTGTTACTCTGTTTGGTGACCCTCTGCTTTGGTGCCCAAGGATGAAGCCATTCCACTCTCGCAGTGGTTGGGTAAAGGAAACTGTTTTCCCCACTACTCTTCTCTTCTTTGCCCTAGCTCCATTTCTCCATCGTGCTTATTTGCATGGACAAAGAGTTCTAGGTATGGTCACATTTCACGTGCATCAAAAGGGTTAATTAAAGTCCAAGATAAGAGTTGGTTGGAGATACAGATAATATGTTTCATAAAGGCTATACACTGTAAGGAATTAATGGGCTTTCATTTTGTGTAAGCCAATTTGGGCACAAAATTATTTTCTTTCTATCTAAGGGACTTGCATTTAACCTATGGAGGTTGAGAGATCACATCAGATCAGTCTCATTCTCCATATCATAAACTTAGTATTGTTTTTTTTTTTTTTTTAATGTTGAGGTTATACATACCATTATGGAAAGTTAGGATAGTACAGCAAAATTTAAGAAAGGAAAACATTTATACACACATATGCATGCACACACGTGTATGTATATCTACTGGAAGGAAACTGTATTTATAGTTTAAAATCATTTATGTACAATTTGCTCAGATCTTCACCGTGAGATCTGGAGGATTCCTGGGACTGAAGCCCGTGGAGGTGTGTCCCCAACTGTCCCAGGGGTTTCTCACTCTCCTGCTGCTCAGTCCTCAGCCACCAGCAATTCACCAGGATTGTCAATAGCGGGTTCCTGCCACTTTGTGGTTCTAGCGGCTCCTGTTGCAGTCCTGGACACAGCTGGCAGGAGGTATTCTCTGCCACGGAGGAGTGGTACATGTAGATGGGTAATGGACTTGGTCACTGACAAGGCCAGCTTTGAGCATGTGGAGTATTTTCATCAGCTCATCCTGGGCATCAAAGATAGGGAGTCGTTCCCGATGATCCTTGTGACCCACAAGGTCCATTTGATTTGATGTGTTGGAGGAAAATCACCCAGGAGCAAGGAAAAGAAATGACAAACACTTTATTCTGTACATTAAAACCAATGCCAAGCACCTAATTCTCAATATCAAAAAAGCCTCCCATGACCTCACTAGAGTAATTAAGCAATAGACTCCTGAGGACAAAAATAGCCTAGAGAAGCAAACCAAATGGTGGAGAGATTGGGCCACAGATGCCCATTTTAAACTGCAAAGAGAGATATTGTGATGCGCCTGAGGCCTTGCAGTTCAGTGGCCATGAACTGGCCAGGTCTCTGGACCCCTTCACTGCCTAAATGCACTGAAAACCATTTCTAACCACTCTTCTAGAACCAAAGACTTGGCATAGGAAGGTAGAAAGAGGGTGGGCAGGAAGAGGTAGGGTTTGGATTTGTCAAAAGAGTGTAAGTTTTCTATTCTCTCATGAAAGACAAGGAAATTACCTACAAGCAGAGGTAACATCTAAGCACCTCCTATGTTAACTCAGCCTGATCCTCTAATGAGTCTAGAGCATTTGCTGTTTCCTCTAACTATACAGTATTGGTTTGCTGGGGAAGTGTTTATCCATGGTTAAAGTACAAAAAATAATCCAGGAGCAAGCTTTTCCCCCATACTCCCAATCCATAATGTCTGGCCTGGATATCTTGTGGATTTTTAAATTACTTTAGTGACTAGTATGTAATTAAAATCTTTGAGCATATTATTTTAAATATATACATATTTTAATATATTATTTTACATAATGTATCCACTGCCTGGTAAAAATCAAATATGTACATATTTATACGTATGAAATTACTTTGCACATATAATTCCTTGTTCCATTTTTACTTTATATCAGATAACAGTTATTCTCTCACATCAATTACAAATTCTTTGGTGCTTAATGGTCTAATGCACCTTGGTTTTTGCCCAAGTACAGGTTGCTTCTACTTATTCCTTATGATATATATAACTGACTTGTCAGAGAGAAAACAAATTGATATATTTTCATAAATACTCCTGAATCTCTGCATTCTTGTCCCCATCTACTGGATAAACCTAACAGCCAGTCTTTCTAGGAAAGTCTAGCCATGAGGGTCTCCCAAATACATCAGGAGGTTCTGCCTCCACCTGTACGTCTCTCTGCTCAGACCACCTTTGACTGGGATGGCCCCTGTCCTTGCCCTGCTGCTGCCATGGCTCCGTAGAAGTCTGCATTCCTAATGTATTTCTCCATCAATGGCCAGGAGGAAAACAACTTCTGCTTCATGAGATCACTATTTCAGGAGTTACCACAACAGACCATTTAGGCTCCTATGGATGCATCTTCCCCCTCTAGTCCATGATCCTTTTTACCTACTTTTCTGCATAGTCTGACCTACTTTGTTACTCATGGAGATTTTTCTCTTTGAGGTTCTGTTATTTCTCCTTCAATCTGATTTCTTTCAGGGACTCCATGGTCGATTATGTAGGTTTTCATATGTCTGAAACACAACTGTGTTCAGGGTTCAAGTTCTTCTCCACAGAGTTCTTGCGTTCTGTGCAAGTCAAGAGTACCAGCCTGGCATCTGCTTCAGCGCCCTTGATGAGCGTGAGGAAACTCTCAGAACACAAGACAATGGTCGTGAGAGCTTTTATGCTCAAGGCCAAGACTAGGGCCCTATGACACCAGATCTCTGAACCTCAGTGTAGTGCTTAAGTGACATGTTCAGAGCATCCTTGACTGCATTTCAGATGGACTAAGTATCCTTTTAAAGACTGCTGCTGAGATTAACAGTTTAAAAATGGAAGATATGGTTATAGAACTTTCTGAGGTATTCAAGTTTATTAACCCTAATTTGAATTAAGACAACTTTAAAAGTGCTTTTTTTTTCCTTTTTTCAAAATTTTTATTTTTTTTAAAGATACTTAGATTACATAAATGTTACATAAAAAATATAGGGGATTCCACATGCCCTGCTCCCCACATCTCCCACAGTTTCCCACATTAACAACATCCTTCATTAGTGTGGTACATTCATTGCAATTGCTGAGCACATTTTGGAGCATTGCCACTAAGCATGGATTACAGTTTACACTGTAGTTTACACTCTCTCCTGCACAATTTTATAAGTTATGACAAGATATATAATGGCCTGTCTCTGTTATTGCAATGTCATTCAGGACAATTCCCAAGTCCTGCAAATGCCCCTGTATTACACCTGTAAAAATGCTTTCTTAATAACAGTTAGAAAACCCAATTTTCAGGAGCAATTTTTCTATTGAACATAATTTCCCCATGTGAATGTAACCCATACCCCATTATTTCATACCACAAGCAAAGTTTCTCAATCCTATAAAACCCTTCTGAGCGATGACATGACTTTGATATGTGCAGAAGCAAACTGGGTTTGTTGTTACTCTTTCTTCCTCTTTCCCATCCCACCTGAGGCCCCACTCTGACAACAGCTGTCATCCTGGGGATATCATGGATTAATGTAGACCAGGTCAGCTTGATAGGTAAGGCGTTTCATCTGCCAGTCTGACCTCTTTGCCAATCTGATCCATGCACCTTGAGTATCATTAGCACACTCCACAATCTCACAATCTCACACTTCCATACCTAGACAAATATAACTTTTTTTTTTTGCTTTAAATACCTCCCTGGCTATTTGATGAGCCTCTCCTTACCCACTACTATTTAGTTCAAAATTACCTTCTTTGTAATTTGTTCTAGTACTGGATGCATGGTAAACAAACAATACATATTACCTCCTTCCTTTCTCCCCAGGTAAAACTTTCGCACTCCTCTGAATTCCATTGCACGATGAAAATGGTACAATAATAGCTAATGTTTCTAGATACTATGATAAAACACATCACATGCTGTATCTCATTTAGTCTCACAACGTCCTCATGATTATCCTTATTTTACAGAGAAAGAACTAGATTTTGAAAAGATAACTTAGGCAGGACGCGGAGGAAATGGTATTACTGCCAAATCTATGTGACACAGAGTTGGGGCTCTAGACCATATGGATTCAGAACCTATTAGAGCAGCTGTTATAGTATTTTAAGTGCCTACATGCCCATCTCCCCTATAATTACGGCATGGGCGGGATCAGATTGTTCTACTCAATCACATTTACCCATAAGTACAAATCTGCAGAGGGCTTCGTTCTTCACCTGTAAAGAAAGCCAGCTTCTCCCATATTGGTTAATAAAGAAAATAAATGTGAGGGCACACTGTGAGACTGTATAATGGAATTTGACAGCTAAATAGGTCTTTATTCATTCAGTCAGACAGTCATTCCATTGAGTCTCAACAATTCATTTAAAAAATTTCTACTAAATGCAGATATTTATTCCAGATAGCAAGATACAAAACTGACAAAGACAAATCCTCTGTCGTCAAGGACCTTTCCTCATCTTATAGATAAAATTCCCCAAGATCACACTTGGAAAATATTTTTTTCACACACTAGTGTGAAAAAGGATGGATGCCTTGCCTTCCCTTTAACATTGCAGACTAACAAAGAACAACAACCAATCCCTAAAATCCAGTGCAGTCTTTATTGGACAGCAGATCTCTGTGTCTCAAATGAAAATATAACTGAAACTGTAAGTTTCTGATATGTCATTCTAATTGCATTTCAATACAAAAATTTCATTTAAAAAAATGGATTTTGTTAAAGAATGTGCTTGATGAGTGGTTTAAACTACTGTTTTGTCCAGAGTGGTTACTCAATAAATGCTTACTGAGAAATGCATGTAAAGAATATGTCCTTCCCCAATGTTTCTTTAAAATGGAATTTACCAAGAGATACTTTCAATTTGAATTGCTCATATTTGTTTTTGTGAACATAGCATCACCATCAGTTCTGTACATATAGGGTAAAAGAGAAATAGAGGACAAACTGCCAAACTTATTGAATCTTATTTGCAACCCAGTGGGTAAGTTTTCCAGAACAAGCTGTTGGAACTGAAAGTTAATGCTTTCCATCAAATTTCCCATTGTTTAGGACATCTCCCCCCTACACTGACAAATCTTTAATCATATTTATATAAAAACTGACCTTTGATGAACAGAAAAATTCACTTTTCGCATGATATTATTCTGAATTTAAAGATGGAATCCCAAGGCTTAAAGAGTGAAATACCAAACTACAGAAATGATTTACCTTTAGGGACAAACTTAGATAAGCATTAACAGTTCCCTTGAGAATTAATCCTTCACAGAGAGATTAAAACTTTCATAAATATATAACTCACCCTTCACAAATATTCATTGTCCAGGTAGCAACTCTCCCTGTGGAATGGATTATACCTAAAGCTAGTTAAGCCTGTCTCTACTTGTAGAGATTGAGTCTACAGTGAAGTGTCTAAACCCTCCTTATCTCTTTCCTGGTATTTCTGTGTGACACACTAAGAGAAAAAAGAAAGGATACCATATTGTGCCCAGAGCACTTTTTCTTCTTGTTTTTTTTCTTTTTATTTTTTTAAAGAAGCTTTAGATTACATAAATAATACATTGAAAATATAGGGGGATTCCCATCTAGTCCACCCCTCCCCCACTTTCCCCCATTAACAACATCTTTGATTAGTGTGGTACATTTGTTGCAATTGATGAACACTTATTGAAGCATTGCTACTAACTGTACGCAATAGTTTACATCAGGGGTTCTTAACCTTTTTTGTTCCACGGATCCCTTTGCCAGTCAGGTGAAAACCACAAACTCCTTACTAAGTTCACACTATACTGTGTATTCTTTAATAAATATATCACACCCGCACCAACACGTCCCCCCAAGAATAACGTTTTTATGAATTTCAATTCACGTTCACAGACCCCTTGTTAAGAACTCCTGGATGGTTTCCACTTTGCACTGCACATTTTTATAGGTTTCGACAAAATGTATAATGGCCTGTATCTGTCATTACAATGTCATTCAGAACTTTTAAGTTCATTCTTTACATTGTGCAACAAAGAAATGGATGGCAAACTCAGTGAGGAAAAGCACTGAGGGAAAGCCCTTCAAAACAAAAAGGGAACCTACACAAAGAGAGGTTTCTCTCAGGGCCATACTTGGATTGCTAAGGTAACATCTTCAAGAGACTTCATTGTACTAGAAAAAGAATGTTTTTATCTGGTTGCAAATCAAAATGTAGTACTTTTGCTTTTCTTGCCTTCACTTATTGCATTTTTCCCCTATAGACTGAAGGAAGATACAGACTTGACCTAGATAATAAAGAATAAGAAAAGACAAGCTTATATAATCAAAATGTGAAGAAGCTTTCTGAAGTGAAATAGGTCTCAAGGAAAATTATGGTTGTGTTTCCTTGATGTTTGACCCAGATGTGCTATTTCTGGTGATAGCTGATGAGATGATCTTAAAGTTATTTCTACTTCTTGTGAAAAGAAAGCGTTTGTGCCTCCAAGAACTGAAAAAAAGCCTCAGAATTTACACTGTGCAAGCTGTATGATGGGCACCATTTCCAGTGCCTCACTGAGGGGGTCTAACACTGCCCTCTCCTTCTCCTCCCCAGGTTCTCCTTCTCTAGAACTGGCAGTCACTAAACTGTCCTGCTACAACTAATGCAGAATTACTGTGAGTCTAGATTCTGGCTTGCTGAGCAGAGTCCTGGACGACAGCAGGGAACATTAGTGTAGATACACATGCACATGCATTCATAAAATTCCTCAGTACATAAGCACTGATCTCTTACTCCCTGTGAAGGTCAGTGCTGGCGCACAAGGATATACAGGGAAAAGGCACGGTCCCTGCTTCCCAGCTCTCACCATACAGTGCTACCGATGAGGAAACCGAGTCAGAACACTGTGGTAACCAGTGCAAACGAGGTATAGTGGTCATGGAGTCAGCCAGCTTGGTTGTTGTCCTTGTCCCAGTGCAAAAACTTCAGAAATTTATTGACTTCTCTATGAATCACATTTATCATCACTGAAATGAAGATGATAATTGTCCTTATCTCAGGGTAATTGTGAGATGAACAACAATTTTAACATAGTCCCTAGCACATAATGAGTGCTTAATAAAAAGACAGGCTGGTGGAAAGGGAATTAGTTAAGAAGCCATTTTAATATTCCTGATGGGAAAATTATGAAGACTTGAATTAGGACTTGATAGTGGGATGGAAATTACAAGCCAGCCAAGACCTCTGATTTTAGAAATGGTGGAGCAGATAATTCAGGAAAACCTCCTTATAAAAAGATGAAATAAAAAGCAATCTTACAAATTTATATAGGAGCTAACCAAATAGTGAGGGATTATAGGGCCAAAAATGAGAAGAGATCAAAAACTCATAAGTCCAAAAGTCAAATCTTATGTCTTACAGGTGTTTGCAGATCTGGAAGAAAATATCCATGAAAATGAGCCAACTTTGCAAAGTAAGTAGGCTAAGGGTCAAATTCAAGGATGAACCTGAAGTTGGTACTCTAATAATCATCCACATACTTTAAGCTAGTTCCCATACAAGTAAGAGGAAACTGAGGTAAATTGGCAACCAGGAAAAACTGATGGTTGTATTAAGATGGTCTGAGTCCAATAGTATTCTCAGTTGGCTGACAGAAGGATGCAAGGTTGAATTCTGGACAGAGGGGAAAATAGCCACAAAGTTATGTTGGGACAATTGAATACATTTAAATATGGACTGTTGATTAAATAATAGAATTATTGCAATATTAAATTTGGTAACTGATAATCGTACCATAATTATTTGAGAGACAGCATTTGTTCTTATTGTATACATAATGAAATATTTAGAAATAAAGGAGCATGATAACTCCAACTTATAACTAAACGTTTCAGAGAAGGTGTAGGGGATAGATATATGGATGGAAATAAATAAAGAATGATATAGAAAATAAGGTAAAGCACTTTTTGAATATGGGTAAAGGATATTTGGGAGTCCCTTGTCCTGTTATTGCAACTTTCTAGTATATTTTGATGTATATAAAATAATAAAATTGCATAGAATTTAAATGCATGATCACATTACCATGTGATTGAAGGAGATAATAAATGGAATTAAAGTGTTCTAATATTCTTACAGTGTTATGAAATGAGAATAAAGGGATTGGTTATTACTCAAGTTTAAAAAGTAAATGGCACTGTTGTTATTTCTTGGACTAACACTAAAAATAACGTATATTTCTAACTAATACCTAGAAACACTAGAAGGATAAAAAATACTCAAAGTTAAAATTTGGCAACAGAAATAAAAAAGAAACAAAGGTAAAACAAATGGAACAAAAAATTGCATATATAAATCCAAGTAGATGTGCAGGTAAATGTAAATTGACCATCTAGTGGAAAGGTAAAGATTATATGACTGAATAAAATAAAATCTAACTATTTGCTGTTTACAAGATATTAAAAAAACATAAGAATATAGAAAAATTTAGAGAAAATTAATTGAAAATTCAATGCCGTGTAAATATTAAACAAAAGAAATATTAAACAAAATAGGCTTCAAATTGAACACAATTACTAGAGATACATAAAGTTAGTTAATTGTGATTGAAGTCTCAAAGCACTAGGAGGTATAACATTTTTAACACATAATAAATGGCCTCCATATGTATAAAACAAAAATTGACAGAATTATAAGGATTAACAGAAGAATAAGAATATCATAGTGGGATAGTGTAATATACTTCTGTTTTACATGACAATAATTGATAAAATGAGCAGACAAAAAAAATTCCTTAAAGTTGTAGAAGAAATGGATATCATGGGGAATAAATGTGACCTACTGAACAAAAAGAACCACCGATCCCAATGTTAGCCAAATACATAGTCTTAAAATATTAATGAGGCGAATATTCTCGCTGTCCTGATTTTGTGATAATCAGGGTAGGCTAAACATTCGCTATATTAGAAACCATGCATGTGTCCCCAGACCTAGTTTTTCTCCCTAGGTCTGGTTTTTGGAATTCTGGTGATAAACCAAGCTGATTTATTATATGACCTTCCTGTAGGGGAAATGACTGTAACTCTAGGTATCTTTGGT
>JAQZBX010005407.1:0-12073 GCA_029593785.1 Cabassous unicinctus
AAAAAAAAAAAAAAAAGACTATCTTAATATTTTAAGCAATATTAAAATCACTTACCTAGGGAGTCTCCTATTGGCCTCTTTCAAAATAAATAGATCTTCACTATAATTAAAGAGTATATCACTTTTTCCATCTGATAAACATCAGATTATAAGAATTTTTTCACAAATATATATATATAAAAACTTCTTTCAATAAAAGCCCTTACTGAGAGGGTGTAAACGACAATGTAAACTATAATCTATGCTCAGCAACAATGCCCCAAAATGAATTTATCAATTGCAATGAATGTACCAAACAAATGAAGGATGTTGTTTATGTGGGAAAATGTGAGAGATGTGGGGAGCAGGGCATATGGAAATCCCTATATTTTTTATGTAACATTTATGTAATCTAAGTGTCTTTAAAAAAATTTTTAAAATATATATTAAAATAAAATAAAATAAAAGCCCTTACTATATCTAAAGATACACGGTTGGAAATATAAAACTAGAATACTGTATTTCAATTAGATGATAACAAAAGGAAAATATTATTCTCAATTTGCACACATTTAAAATACATATAATGAAATGTTTTAGCACCAAATATTTTAATTACATTTTTCATTAAATTAAAAATATGTCAACTTCCTGTTTCCTGAGTGGCAAGTGGCTTGGGGCCTGACCAAATTAAAGACCTTCTATTTGGATGGCTGTTCCTGCTTGTTTCCATGATGTGGAATAGTTCTGTAGGCCAGAAAGAGCATGTAAAATGTGGCCCCTCTTTGATCTAGGTCAGGTTAAAAGCAATTATATTTGACAAACTGTATGCATGCCCAGATGAAGTGTTTCTGGGAGAGAAATGCCCTGTCACCAAGGATCTAAATGACTTATATGAGTTTTTTTACAGTGTTCCACAATGTGGCATCAAAACAATTCTCCCAGGGAATATTGTTCAACTAAAACTAAAATCAGGTACATCTCAACCGCCTTAAACAATCCAAATGAGTTACCTGTGAGCTGGCTTTCCCACATCTAAGTAATTCTTAGAGAAGTCCAAAGAAAAGAGAATATTCTAAAAACTGCCTTTAATTTGGAGTCCAAAGAGAAAAATTTTTTTTTACAAACCTAGGCAAAAGAGAGGGTAGAGAAATTTGTTTCTCAAGGTGGCTGAGGAATCTGAATATATGCCATGGGATCATTCCTTTGCTCATCAAATGGTGTGATCTCTTTCATGAGAGAGGAAGCCTGGCTATCTACTTCTGTAAATGGGAACTCAACATCTATTTCTGTAGCTGATTAAGGATGGTGCATTGGATGTGCCACTTAGAAGTTTTCAGGAAGCTAGCATAGGGACCAATTATGCCATATGCTATCTACCACGTCTTAAAAAATCTTACTTTCAAGTAAAATCACCAGTTACCTTCTTATAATCCCTTTATAGAAGGCACTCTTTATTTTTAACTTTGTAAGTGGTGATGTTTGTGAATATAGCTACATATATACATATATATGTCACTATCTCATAATAGAGACAACTATATATCATGTTGTATAACATGTTAGTGCCAGAAAATATTGACTTTTTGCATAATTTCAAGACTATGTTCCAAAGAATGAAATCTTGGGCTCAAAGTTCGAAAGAATAGTAGCCCATATGGTTAAATGCACCTCCGGTTCTGTGTTCCGATACTCATCTCACTAGATATCCCAAGAAAAAAGGTTCTACAGTTAAAGAATTATGGATAACAGTTGGAGAACCATAATGCCCTTTACTCTGTTAAAGACTCCTGAGAAGTCCTGCTGTTAAAAAAAAAAAAAAATTACCTTTATTTAACCCAGTGTTTCTCAAGCTCAGTTGACCCAAAACCTTCTTATCAAATCACTAACAGTTTGAGAAACTAGTGTTTCATGGAATACATTTAGGGAAATGCATTTAGTGTTTTCGAGTTCATAAAGTACTTCAATGTGCATTATTCTCATTTAATTCTTATACTTTCAAAACAAGTATTTATCGGGGAAAAATTCTACCCAATGACCAAAGAGAAACAAATTCAATCTAAATCACTCCTGTCAGCACCAATGGTGAGAAATGGGAAAGAAAAAAGCCCTCCCTTGTTGAAGCAGCAAGAGCACTCTAGATCTCAAGACAGGGAGCTAATAAATCTGTCAAGCAAATACTTGGCACAATTCCCAATTTTATTCCCACTAGGTCTTTCCCTTACTGGGCTTTTGAGTATGTAGGTAGTAAGATTTTCATAAAAGGCCATGTGTCTATGTGCACAGATAACAAAATTCTACTGCTTTTTTTTTTTTAGATAAGATACTAAGAGTTATGAACATACTCCGTCTGCTATAGCTGCTTCAATTTAAGTCATTCATTTTCTTCGTTAAAGCTAAAAATTCATTAACAGATTTTATACAGAAGTCACATTAATGAGTATTGGCAGTCAGGAAGGATGACTATACAACCACTGTAATGACAAATGTCAGTAGTAAGTATAGGAATACTAGTCACAGGTACTGGCAAGTCATCAGGTAAGGCTTACTCATCTGAAACAGTGGCTTTCAAACATTTTTGACCACAGAACACAGAGTACATCTTACATAACAACCCAATGTACACTGATACATACACATGTATCTAGGTGAAACCACTGTTTCATGAAACCATACATCCCATCCTAGAGGAAAGGCCCTCAATTTCTATTCTATCATGTTAAAATTAAAAACTAGTCAGATATTGCTAAACAGATTTCTTAAACCAATTGTGGGTCACTGTCCATACTTTGTATAGTGCTTATATGAAGGAGACAGAAGAAAGTTGGCTCAGAATACCCAGCAGTAAATAAATTCCACACCTAGATGGGGGCGGCTTTCTGGCCCCCATTGCCTGCCCAAATGGTAACATCCAAGGAAGGGACGTACTAGACCTCTGCAATCATGACAGCATCAACGGACCTAAATTTAAAGACCAACCATTCCTACAAGTAGCCTTATCTGAACATGTACCAACAACCTCCTCACCCAGGCCAGCTGCAACTTTCGGCAATCTTGGAGTTACAAGATGTACTATATGCAGGCAATAGTACATTCAGACATAAACGTACTCCTGTTGATGGAGCGGTGAAGAGGAAATCCATAATTCAACAAGGGGCTGGCAAGGCCCTCCTCCTCTCTCCACTTTTATCTATCCTACCCTTCGTCTTTGACTCAAAGCTTCCACCATCACTAAAGATATAGTCTCATTTATGCCCCATATCCCTGCTTATACCAGCCACCATGAGAAGCCCAGGCTTCTGCTCCTTCTTCATTCTCTAAACTCTAATTCAGGAGACAAGGCCCACACTCCACTATGCAATTCCTTTCTCCCTTCCCAGTTTTATTTTTTTCCATAATACATATCAATATCTATCATTACATATTTTACTCTTTGATTGCTCTAAGCTCTTTGAGGGCACGGGTTCTCTATGTTTTGTTCACGTATATCAGTGCCTGGCACATTGTGGGCACACAGTAAATATCTGTTGAATGAGAGAGAGGAAGAGAAAAAGAGAAGGAAAAATAAAAGAAAAAAGCATAGCCCTCATCCACCACCTTCAAGCTCTCTAAACTAGTACAGCCTACTATGACCACTTACCTAAACTCTGTCTCTATTCACAATCAGATCAGGGATTGATTTCCCAGAAGTCTCTAGGAGCCAGTCTAAGCTGCAGGGCCCATTCTACAAAGAACAGTAGCTGCAGTTGAGTTTGGGGGTCACTTAACCATGCCCCCCACCCCACTCTCGATGATCGAGTAATACAGCAGGATTACATTTTCTTAAGAAATGCTGGTTACTTAGCAAAACCAAAGCAACCAAGCCAAGGTGGAGAAGGTAAAGGAAGACTGAAAAAAAAAAAACAACAAGACAACACCAAGAAAAAACAAGAATAAGGCAAGGAGCATAATATGGAAGTGGTTTTCTTATATAAAATACGAGAGAAAGAAGAAACCTTAGAAATGATGTAGTCACTTTTCATTTTACAAAAGAGGAATCTGAGGCGCTGAGATTTAAAAATTGCTCACATGAAAATAAACAATGATTGGAGAATTATTTTGTCCAGTGGGGTAGAAGCCAGAGGAATTCTCTGTCAAAGGTATCAGCAAGTGGCTGTTACAGTGTTTGTTGGCTATCATTTGGATTTGATAAAAGTTGCTAAACAATGATGTTTATTATAACTCCTTGACCCCATCTTTCACTGCAACCTCACTCTGTCTTACTCCAATTCTGGCTTTAGGTCGAGCGCGGAAAAAGATCCAGATGCTCTGAGTAGGAAACGAGAGATTGTACTGTTACCGGTTTTCTGGTACTAGATGCCCAGGGTAGGCCTAGAAAACTCTATTGTACAGGCCTTACACCTGTGTCCTTGTTTCCAACTACACACTTGCCCCATATCTGGCTATGCCTGTGCATCTACCTCCAGCACTTCATTATTCCCAGGCTTCTATCACAGTTATATAATCACTGCTGTTATATTTCCCAGACCCCTGCCCTGAGAGTCCAACTGAGACTTCACTGCCCTGTGCATAAGGAGAGGCTGGATTCTGAATTCTGTTTTCCACATTCATCTTCAGTATTCAATCAGCTTTATTATTTGACTCTTCAGCCATGACTACTTTCTGTTCAGACCCCTAATATATATTGGGTCCCTTAAATATAATTGCCAGGTCTCAGCTGAAATAGAAGCACAGAAAGAATAAGTACTGTATTATTTGTGCCCTAAAACACAAAAAGTAGCAACTGAGGAAATTGAAGCTAATGATCAGAATTAACATAAAATGAATGGGACTAACTGCAAACTGATCATTTTTAGCTTGCTGCTGCTGACTTTTTCTTTTCCAGGTAAAAGCTCAAAGTGCCCCCAAATTCAACCCTGGAAGATTTAGGTGCCCACCAGTTCCTGCCTGAAGCAGCCATCTTGACTTTCATTTTGACCCATCTTGTCCCATTTATCATCTTATAAGATGAATGCTGCATTCTCAGTAGAGATTAACTGGTGATTCATGCAAACGTTCGTCATGAAGGTATAAGAATAGAGGAAGTGCTCAACTACCTGGTCAAGATGGCAGAGTGAGAAACTTCAGGGCTCTATCCCCCACAGAAGCTTTGAACAATCAGAGAGAACTGGCAAAAACATCTTTCTAAAAGCTCCAGAAAATATTTAAAGGGCTGCAGTAATAGGACAAGCAGCGAATCAAGAAAAATCCTACTTAAAATTAGCAAGATCTCATGACACATTGGCTGGCTCCTGTCTCACCCCTCACAGCCTGCGCACAGAGCTGGCCCATGCTCCCAATGGGATCTGTAGTCACGATTCCAGAGAGTGCAAAGCAACCCTCATGCACATACTGGTAACATGTATGTCTGGCCCAATCTGTCTGGCAGTGGCTTGAGGGATTTGCCATCCTAGAACTTGCCCTCTGTACAGAAGGCTGCTCACTCAGCTCTCCTACAGACACTGTCGGGAAGCAGTCAAGTTGTGGCTGCCTGGGGCAAGGAAATGCTGGCTGTAGGCTTTACTGTGTAGTGCCCAGGACATGAGGAAACTTGTTCTAGAGAAAAGGGGACATTTCTATCAGCGTAAGGGGGGAATTCCTAGGGTCAAACATGCATATCCAAGACAAGAGGGCAGGTGCAGAAAGGGTAGGGTAGACCCCAATACTCTGGCCTGAAGTTATTCCCTAAACTCTTTGTATGGAAAAGCCCTGAAGGAGAGTACTCACACGGGTCAATCTGCAAAGACTCAGAAAGGGGTTTTCTCTTTTCCCTTCCTTTTTTTTTTTGTTTTTTGTTTTTGTTAGCCTCTGGCATTCAAGGAAAGCTCCATTATAACACTAGCTTGATACAAGCTTAAGGAACAGATGCCTCAGAGTCTAAACTTCAGCAATAAGACAAATGAAATATCAAAATGACCAGGTTCCAAAAACAAAAATATATAAAACATACAAAGAAACAGAAAGCAATGGACCCGGCAAAGGAGAAGATTAAAGATAGAAACTACCAGTGAGGACAACCAGATCTGGGACTTCCTAGATAAACACTTTTAAAAATGGTCCTAAATATGCTCAAAGGGCTAAAGAAAAACATGGACAAAGAATAACTAGAGGACATTAGGAAAACAATAGATGAACACAAAGAGAATATCAATAGACAGAACACAAAGAGAATATCAATAGACAGATGGAAATTATGAAACAGAACCAAACAGAGATGAAGACCACAGTAACAGAAATGAAAAACTCCCTTGAGGGACTGGTTCAACAGCAGATTGGAGCTGGCAGAAGAATCAGTGAACTTGAAGTTAAGGCCATTGAAATCATCCAGTCTGAGGATCAGAAAGAAAAAAAAGAATGAAAAGTGAACAGAGCCTGAGGAACCTGTGGCACACCATCACATGCACAAATATATATGCATTGTGGAAGGCTGAGAAGGAGAAGAGAGAATATTCAAATAAACAATGGCTGAAAACTTCCCAAATATAATGAAAGACATGAATATATGCATCCAGGATGCTTAATGAACTCCAAACACATAAACCCAAGTGGACCCACGCTATGGCATATTATAATGAAACTCTAGAATGCCAAAGATAGAGAGAATTCTGAAAGCTGCAGAGAGAAGCTACATGTCACATCCAAGGGGGTGTCAATAAGATTAAGAGCCAAATTCTTATCAGAAATCATGGAGACAAGAGGTAGTGGGATGACAAATTTAAATTGCAAGTCAAAAATTTCATACCAGGCTATACTGTCTTTCAAAATTGAGGGAGCATTTATGATATTTTCAGATAAACAAAAGCTGAGGGAGTTTGTCACCACTACAGCAGCCCTACAAGAGATTCTAAAGAGTTCTGCAGGTTGACAGGAAAGGGCTATAGACAATAGATCAAAGCTGCATAAAGAAATAAAGATCACTGGTGAGGGTAATGACAAGAGTAAATATAAATGCCAGTACTAATGTATTTTTGGTTTGTAACTCCACTTTCTACTCTCAACAGATCCAAATGGCAAATGCACAAGATGTAATGGTAAATCAGTGGCTTTGGATTCATAATGCATAACTGAGTAATCTGTGACAAGAACTACATAAAGGTAAGAAGTCAGAGAAGTATAGGAACATAGTTTATATATGATATTGGAGGTAAGTTGGTATCAAAGCAAACAAGATTGTTATAGATTCAGGATGTTAAATGTAAGCCCCATGGTAACCACAAAGATAATACCAGAGAATATGCAAACTTATAGAGTACAGGTTACCAGGGGTTGGATGACAGGGGCAACGGGGAGTCAATGCAAAATGAGTGCAGGATTTCTGTTTGGGGTGAAGAAAAAGTTCTAGTAATGGATGGTAGTGAGGGCACTGCAACATTGTCAATGGGATTAATCCCATTGAATGGTAGGCTTGGGAGGGATTGAGATGGGAAGGTTTATGTTGTATATATGCTTCCACAATTAAAAAAAGAAAGAAACTGGAGAGATAATGACAACTAAATGCAATACATGATACTGGATATGATCTAAAAATAGAGTGAAGGCTCAAAAAGGTTTTATTGGGACATAAGAAAAAAATTGAAATATAGACTGTAAGCTTTATATCAACATTAAATTTCTTAAACTTGATAACTTAAAATGATTACATATGTGAATATCCTTGCTTGTTGGAAATATATGTGTAAGTATTATGTGTCCAGGGAACATGATGTATTCAACCTGCTCTCAAAGGTTCAGAAGATAGATCGATATATGGACAGATTGACAGATCAATAGATAGACAGATAGATAAAGAAAGGGAGGGAGAGAGGGACGGAGGGGGGAGGGAGAGAGGGAGAGAAAGTTACAGCAAAGGTGGCCAAATGTTAAAATTGGTATATCTGGTTACCTAGGTGGGAAGGGTATATTGAAGTCCTTCTTATGGGGTTTGTATTATTTTTGCAACTGTCCTGTGAGTTTGCAATTTTTTTCAAAATAAAAAGTTAAAAAAAAAAAGTTCTCAGCACAATGAGTGTCAAAAAAAAAAAAAAGAAAAAAGGAAGCATGTTGTCAGTTCTGCTTTTAGCAATAAAGGATAATAAGAGCTCATCTTCTGGGTTTCCTCTTAATATGGTTTTGGGCTGACAGTAAGTAGGAGCACCAAGAGCTGTCAGTAACATGGGGGTGACAAACTGAATGCAATCACCATCTCTGATGGCCCACCCCCAAATGAGGACCTGTTCTGGAGTAGAATTACCCATCCATTAGACTTCACTCTTCTAGCACCAAAATATGAGGAACCAATCACTAATGATTTTGCTTTCAAGAAAGTTAGTTCACTGACACACAGATCCCACAAAACATTCATATTAACCATCCTGAATATCAGACAATTGCTGATGCAAAATAAAAGTGTAATTGCAGCCTCTTTTATATGGTGACTGAAAGAATCATTCAAACAGAAGACAAATATCAGGTATAAGTCAGCTAACTCGAACAAAGTTTTTTGTTGTTGTTGTTTAAGTACCGGAGATTGAACCTAGGACCTCGTACCTGAGAAGCAGGCGCTCAACTACTTGAGCTACATCTGCTGCCCTCGAACAAAGTTTTAACATAATACACAAGTGATACTGAATATACAAAAACAAATTTGAGCCTACTGTCCTTGTGCAGCTCCAGGGATAAATAACAGAGGAACTTGGTGTTTTCAGACATGGAAGAGGAAATACCCAATGCTCATAGGCATTTCTGTCAATAGCTACAACCAGTAGCATAATCATGATCACTTCTCTCACTCTACATGCCAGAAATAAGGGTGATAATCATGGCAATCTGGCAGAACAAGATGCCTTCAGCAACAGAACTAAAAATGAAGAATAAGTGTATGTTGATGTACATGTTTTTATGACAGCCCCTAGGTAACCTGTCTATTTGCAAGGTGCTCCTGGAGGTAAATGAGCAGATGGGTGCTTTTCAAGTTTAGAGACTCATCTTAGGTTATTCAAAATTAAGTTGTGTCACTCCTAAAGAGAAGTTACAGTCCTGGAAGAATTCAGTTACCTGTGAGTAATCTAAGAACACATTACATATTTGAAAATTGTATACAAATCACAATTAAGTTAAATTTTAACCTTTCATCATTTAAAAAATCAGTATTTGATACAGAATTCTTTAACTTAATTTGAATTTAATTTAATGGTATATTTAAATTATTAATTTGGATAACAAGTTGAATATTTTAATTTTTCCCTATTAGTTCAAATTACGTTTCATGTTGCCTTTAAATGAAATGTGAAGCTTTTATCCAAAAGGAATTGTCCTCGTCTGGATTTTCTATGTCAGGCCTATATTCATGTTTAAAACTCACAAACCTGAGCACCATAATAATTATTTGAACAAAGTTCTCGTTGAATTTATCAGTATTCTTTTCATCTCTAAAGCTCTGAAGTCAGATCCTAGTAAGTGTCAATATTCTCCTGTCTTGTCCACACCTGTCATCTGCAGCACAAGTCAGTGTAATCTGCAGATACAAATGAGAAGAAATTGAACATATTTTATGGCTGTTCCGCTGGAGGGAATAAGAATAAGGTAAATCAATACTTCTTGTCATTTTCTGAAAGTACTGTATTCTCCAAGACATTTATCCAGCATTTGCCCATTTAAGCAAGGACAAAAACATAAAAAGAAAGTTTTTAACTCAGACAATTAGCCCATCAATATTTCTGGGTCACAGAATTTGAAGTCGTAACAAGCAATACTTCAAAATCTAAGTTAAATACACTTTCAAGGTTGGCTGCTGTCCCTAATGGTAACTGCCATTAAGAAAACCTAAAATTTCAGAAATGAAGAGTCATATTTAACATCCTATTACTACCACTGAAATATTACTAAATTTATAGACCCACTTAAAATTGCCAAGACATGGCTTTCTTTGTAAAATTAAAACTGCAAAAACTTTCTATACTTTCTAATACAGTCTATTTTCCCATGCATTTCTCCATCAATTCAACAGGAATTTTTTTTCTTAGTACTCATCATATTCAACTGTTTATTATTTCTGAATAATATTCTGAAATGGATATGCCTGGATTACCTAGACATATCTTATATGTGTTTAAATAAAAGAATTTAAGAGTTAAGATCAGAGAGATTCTCCAAAGGCCTCTCATAATTTAGGAAACAATTTCTGAATGTGAGCCAAATTAGATGGGAAAACACAAGTTGTACAGAAGCTTTAAGTAATATTTAGAAATATTAAAGGTATTAGTAGTAAAACATGGTAGAGTTAAAAGTACATGGAGTTTGGAGTCAGAGAAGCCAGAATCAGAAACTTGGCTAGACTCTTATTAACTGCTGACCTTGGGGGAGTTTTCACCTAGCTGTGTCTAAGAATAATTTTTTGTATAATAGCAATGTATAGAATGCATGAGTGCTTTGAAGAATGTCTGGCACAAGGTATTCAGTAAATATTATTTTCTCTCCTTTTTATAAACATATTAATTATAGGAAACACATTAAAAGAAAGAAAAAATGATGGACGGAGAGCAAAAAAAAAGATAAAAATGAAATTAAATAGACAAAAAAGTTGTGGGAGCAATGATTGCTAAATACTATGAAAGAAAAAGTTAAGAAAATATAATCAGAGTGCTAAATCATTCTAAATCTTAAGAAAGATATGCTTCTGCCTACATGAGGAAATGCCATTTCCATAAGAAGAACAAGTTCAAGCCCTTCTTTGCTTGTGGGTTTTCTCCTACAAACATTGATTCAGAAGTTGGTAGATTTGTTCCTATGCCCCTAGTCAGGCTTCAAGGATTGAGAATAGAAAGGCCATTTGGAAAGGCATTCATTTGCTTGTGGGGAAATTAGACAATGGAATTCACTGTATTGTTTATACAAATCATTTATGACAAGAAACACTTTTAAGAAGCAAATTTCAAACAAATCTATAAGACTATATGCATTCCTTCATCCATAAATATTTCAGAATGTGCCTCTAAAATATAAGGACTCTTAAATTATATCACAAGACTAGAAACTAGACTATAAGTATAAATGGCTTCTTGATCAGAAACCAGACCCAGTGATGGAGTTCACAGAAAATTGGTACTTAAATATTTTTTGAAGAGGACTTCATTGTCTAAATCAGGGGTTCTTAACCTTTTTTGTTCCACGGACCCCTTCGCCAGTCAGGTGAAAACCACGGACCCCTTACTAAGTCCACACTATAGTGTGTATTATTTAATAAATATATCACACCCGCACCAACACATCCCCAGAAGAATAATCTTTTTTTGAATTTCAATTCAAGGTCATGGACCCCTTGTTAAGAACCCTTGGTCTAAATGTTTGACAATAGTCCATTAAAGGGTTTTGGTAACCATTTTGCAAATACCATTAAATTACCATCATGAATGGTTTATAGATTAGGTGATGGTTGGCATTGGCTATAGATAGCAACCGGCATATATAGAACAAGGCAATGTGTGTCATATCATGTCAGTAGTTTTCAGATCATTTTAGGTAATTTAACTCAGCAGATACATATTATTAGGTACCTAACGATGGGGAAAGTGTAGAGAGGATATTGAGGAAGTATATGAAATCATCCTTGCCTTCTTTTAATCTTTTTTTCTATTGGAAAGAAAAAAAAGAGACCAATATGAAGAAAAAAAATTATCTAAAGTAATATATAATCAAAGGCTCCATTATGGAGGAAAAAATACATGCCAAAACACCTACCAAATTGTAACACAATAGAAGGTCCAGATTGGATAACCGAATGGACTCCTTCTACACAGTATACTGAAACCCTCAATAGATAACATTTAGCAAGTTTTGTAATGTGATTAGTATACATAGTGCCCTGGAGATCACAAAGAAGTTAGACTTACCATAGTAACAGAAAATAAAGAAAAATATATGATCTATATTTTTTTTTTTTTCAAAGATTTATTTATTTTTTATTTTATTTATCCCCCCCTTGCTGCTTGTGCTGCTGTGTCCATTCGCTGCATGTCTTCTCTGTGTCTGCTTATCTCCCCCTTGCTGTGAGGTCTTGCCGCATCAGCCCACGGCGCCA
>JAQZBX010005407.1:12173-56642 GCA_029593785.1 Cabassous unicinctus
AAGCGAACCCGGGGCCTCTCATATGGTAAACGGGTGCTCTATCCATTGCGCCACACCCGCTTCCTGCCGTGAGGTTGCTGCATCAGCCCACCGCACCGCTCAGGCCGGCGTGCCCTCACAAGGAGGCCTCGGGATGCGAACCCGGGCCTCCCATATGGTAAACGGGGGCTCTATCCACTGAGCCACACCCGCTTCCCATGATCTATACTTTGTCTCTTTCTTCCTACATTTCTCATTCAAATGTCATAGATGAAACAAAAGTTAATTTTAAGAGTAAAAGAAAATTAATTCTTGTGTCTTAATTTTGAGTGATTAGAAGAATAATCAAGCAAAATTGGGTGAAAGAAAATTGGGGGATAATATTGGGGGGATATGAAAGAAGAGGTAAGGAGTCATGTTTCAAGCATGTAGAATTTGCACTAATTGCAAGACAATCCCCATTCTGACTGTCCTTTTGTCGTACATAGGTGATATAGCAGAGATTTCGATAGCACAAAGACTTTAATATTCACATCTCAACTCCACCCAAGTTCTAGTTTGGTGGCCTCTAGCAAGACTCTAAGATTCAGTTCCTTGATTACAAAATTGGGATCACAACATCAAATCAAAAGATTCTATTTTGAGAATTAAAGGACATCATCCAATTAAAACACCCAGCAAATGGCAGATATTAAACAAATATTAATATCTTCTCTCCCTGCTTTCTGGCTGGTCTTTTTGAAACCCAAATTTGATACTATTATGAAACTCTACTTCAGATTCACCCATTTCCTGACCATCTTTCAACAAAATATGCTCACACCAATCACACATCCTACCCTCCTTTCCATTCCTCTCAATTTAAAAATGCTATATATCCTTCGAGATCCAATTCATATCTCATGTCTTTTATGAGTAAACAATCACTTCAATGTCCTTTTTTTTTTGGTCACATTTTTTGTCATAAGTATCAATCATTTTAAATGTGACAACAAAGGTTTTCCTTCGTTGAGTGCCTCATGATGTATGTGGCTATTAATTAATTTATGTACATGCCTCTTATCTCCCCAAATAAAACACAAGCGTAAACAGCAGGATCTGTGTTGAAAATTGTTTTGATTTGTAAAGGCAGGGCTTGTGGGTTTCCTCAGACATCATCAAGCACTTGATGAATAAAGGAACCTGTGATGCTGACCATTAAAATCCAAGGACTAACATTAATTCAGATACACCAGATGAAGTTAAGCTTAAAAAACGTGATTCTTCTTCTGGCCAAATGGTGAGAAAATCAAAATCTAGTATGATTTTAATTGTAATGAACAAGAAAATAGCTATTGGTTTGGCTTCAAAGACAATGTTTAAATGAGGTACTTAATAGTAAAGGACTTCCATAAAAGACCTTACTATAAGATCTATTTAACTATTGCACAAGAAGGCAAGAATTGTGAATGGAAGTAGATTTTTATCAGAATCTTGGCAGTATTGCAAATGGAGATTTAAGTAATTTAAAAGTAATTTTTTAGTTTGAAGAGCATTCTTTAAAAAATTGGCTCAATGGGTCAGTCAGCACTTGAATTAACTCTACTACAAACAGGAACCTACATCAAGTATCAATCATTTTAAATGTGACCAAAACAAGCCACATATACAATTGTCCAGCATACCTGATGTGCCAGTTTACCAAGGACTGAAACAATGTGATAAGACAGCCTACTAAGTTAGGGATCAATAAGTAAGAGTGTCTTTTTTTTTTTTTTTTTAGGTCAACACACAACTAGGCTCAACTTTTAACATGTTAATTATAAAAACATCACTGACCTTTTGGGTTAGCAAATTCATAACATTTTAAAAATCTTGCTTCATTTCCAGGCATATGTGTATGTGCGCACACACACCACAAAATATAAACAAGAGAGGCATATTACTGTGTTTGAGGAATAGTTTCATTTATAAACAAACTGTTTTCATGTATCTTCTAATAAAAAACATGCTTAAAAATCAAACCACATTAGTATGTCTTTGTAAAACTAAGTATCTCCTGTAAACTGATGTCTTGAAAATAATGGCTGAAAATTACCTTTGACAATCGTACAAGGGCAATAAATTAGTAAAAATAGTTTAAAGAGCCAAAATTGTACCCATTGACCTTTATGTGAAATCTGTATATTAGTGTACTTCAAATTCTACAAACTTGGGAAGATGTTGAAATCAATGTTTCAAATACCTGGCATGAAATACTGATTCTCTGGTTTATTTAAAATTGTTCCTTTAAAAACAAAAGCAACAAAAATCCTCTATTTTGAAAAATTCATACTGCTAGTTCCTTCATAGATAGTCATTGTAAAGAAGTTTAAACAGTTCTAATTCTCAGCTAATAATATGCAGAGAGCAGTTACACACAAAAGGTTCATTTAGGTAAAATGAACAAAGATAACTACCATTTCCCCATCTTCTAACTCAGCCAGCCCCACCCACCACCTTGATCCTGCAAATGGCAGAATAAATTAAAGCTCCTTTCTTCTACAGCAATTCTTTTGTCCTCTCAAGGTTGCCTAATCATATTCATCTCTTAAAATGAAGTAAGAAACATTTCAAAAGCTGTATTCACATTAAATCAACTTTCTGATTTGTGCATGGCAGGAATAAAGCAATGTAATCACATCTTAAATTGGTTTACAGCAGGCTGTCTACCTTATCCTAGTTCACAGGATTGATGAAATGAATAGTTTTAAAATAGCACTTTTTGAAATGACATGAGAATTAATAGTGCATAATTATCTCAGTGTTGACAAGTGAGAGATGTTTAACTCCTTAAATGAGCTTTCCTAATGAATCAGTGTCAGAGAAAGGCTTCATTACATTCACATTGTTGATTGATATCTAAGGGAATTGACTTAACCATAAAGGCATACCAAAGAACAATTTTTAAAATTATTTAGGTAAAAACTTAAACTTTCACATAATATTTGAAATATTTACTTAAGATTATACTGTAGGTTTCAATAGCAGTCTACTTGTTAGATTACTAGGAAAATCTTGTTTTACATTTTACTTGTCTTCTAAGAAATAGCCTTTCCCTAAAGCTGCATCAAAACAAATTTTAGCATAAGAATCCCTATTACTTAAAAGAAAAATGAAAAATTACATTTTTGGATTGAAAAAGTAGTTAGAGAATACACTTGAAGACTAAAGAAAGACAATTACGGAACAATGAAATTTCCATTTTTTAAAATAAAAAATGTCAACACATGTAAAAAATTTAAAGCAATGTTATCTTTATCAAGTTCAACTTTAACATTTTATATTCTTGTTTCTAACTTATGCTAATTTGCACATATATACTGTTCAAGTCCGTATTTTAAATCCTGTGGGTAAAACCAGATTTATATTTCTAAATGCCTAGAATAGAGAAAAATGAATACACTCACAGTAGTATATTCAGATGAAATGTAATATAGGCTGGCTCTAAGTGACACTTTAATCTTATATGTCTTTCACATATAACAACTGCCTAACTTAAGGATGTGTCAGGCACTGGGATAACAACTTTGTACTTGTCTGCATCACCTCCTAAGAGCTAGATAACACCATTCTGCAGATGAAGAAAGCCATGCTTATGGATGTACTTCCCCATGGTCATTTAGATGGTAATGGGAGAGACAAGTTAGGAAGCAAGGCAGCTAGAAGGCAGAGTTCACACACACACCATGGTTTGTAAATTGTTTTCCATTTAGGTTATCTTTAAAGGAGTGACAACTGTTTTAGCTGAACATAAAGTGCAGATGTTTCAGATTGTGTTCAGATATTCCTTCATTAATTCAATACATTTGAGGGTCAAATGAGTAGCAGCCACCATCCTGGATGCTGGGATGACAGCTGCACAGGTGAGGTCCCTCCCCCTTGGGAACCACAGACAGTGTCAGGAGGACGGGGAAGATTTGCTTTGAAATGAAACGTTCATATAAGAGGCTGGCAGGGGCTGGGGCTGGATAAATTTGGGACACAGATACACATCCTTGACCAGCGGCCCTCTTTAGCTAGCATCAGAAAGGAGAACTGAAGAACTTCGTAAAAGCTGACTCTTGTAAAAATGGTGAGAACAGAGTGTTAGGGACAAGATACAGCCTGAGCTCTCAGAACTAGCACAACAGCTGGAGCTGGCTGACTGTGCCCTCCCTCTGGGCAAAAGGAGCCCATTTTAGGCAGAGGTGGACTTCAAAGAGGTTATGACTGGAACGTCCACCCTGGAGGGCGATCTTCTGGAGGAACAAACCGCCTTAACCATCACCACATTTCTTCAGGGAAACAAGGAGTCCTGAGCACATTGACCTAGATTCATTTCCTCCCCATCTACAAACCATGCCACTTCTCTTCCCAAACTCCTTAGAAGATGGGGCATTAGGAATGAAACTAGATCACTGCAATCAAATCCCATTTCACTCTTCTATCTTGGGTCTCCTAAAAATAATTAGATACACAAAATGCCTCCGTGCATCAACGTTAATTGGATTATTTTGCTAAGCTGACACCTTAAAATGTGTTCAAAAAATGCATTCTGAGTTCCAAATGTGCAACGTAAATATGACCTCTGAAAGCATAACCAGCTAAGAAATTTTTGTCAATGTTATAATTTTTATAAATATTTGTGAATGAATGAAAATTCATTCTAAGTAGGGGAAAAAAAAAAAAGCCAGGATTTCCTCATGTGCAAATTAAGGGCCATGATAAGCTAATTCTTGCAGAACATTAAATTACTGTATCTGAATGGGTCTAGTGAAATCTAGCACACAACAGGTGCTCAAACACAGTCACATTTGAATTGTAAAACAAAAGGACTTCATATTTTATTTATATTGCAAACATGGCCAAGAAAAACAGTCCTCTGGTTAATCAGTTTTAAACTAAACTAACAATTTTATTGCATTTTCCAAGTGTGTAGAGATTTATATTGGAAAATAAAAACATTGAGAAATGTAGGGTTTCAAAGGAAAACCGTACTTTACATTTTACTTTGTAGGTAATATTCCTTGGCACTTTTAAAAAATTTGCAATCTTTAGCAAAAAAAATAAAATGTTAAAATAAGAAGAACTTTAGTAACAACTACTAGAAATTGGTTCTTACGACTAAAAAAAAAAAAATATATATATATATATATAATGGAAACCCTTCACATGAAATCCTATTTGCTGACCCAATATATAAACGATAGAGCTGTCTGTAGTGGGTTTATAGGGTGCAGGAGGAGGTGAGAGGGGCCAGAATTGAGGTGCCAGGCCCCTTCTTAGACTGCCCCCTTCCCTCTTCACCCCTTCAAGCCATACTTAAAGATGCCTTCGTGCTCCCTAAGAGAAACACTTTTTCAGAAACAGATATATCACACATCATTTACGTCTGTCATTCATTTCATAGATGTAAATTTAAGACTGCGGGGACAGACCAAATCTTCTGCACTTAGAAATGCCTCAATCAAGTGGGACCTGGTGGTACTTTAAGAAGACAAGGTGCCGAATATAAAAACCTAGCTATCCCTATCTCTGAAATGACATTTTAGAGAGCAGTATCCAGCCTCTTTGAGGCAAGGAACTGACTTTTTTGAGCTATTCTCTCAAAGTAATGAGGTTTGGCAAATAGTTGTTATTGGTTTTTGGAAGACATCATCAGACATTGCATGACGACCTCTTGGCACCTGGTTCTGAAAGAAAATTAGAAATTAAGATAATACCTTTAACAGCTTATGAAGTTTAAAAGATTTTTATCTGCTCTGCAACATGGAAAGAATCAAATTATTTTCTTGGCCAGGGAAAATTCAGGTTCAATTTTTAAGCCACTATTCTGCAACCTTCAGGAAGCCCTGCAGGAAGGTAATTATCAGGACTAGAGGGGTAGTCCCTGCTGTTGCTTAGAAGTAAACTCAGAGAGCTAAATTAAGGTACTTAGAGGTAAACTCTCAGATTGTGCAGAGCTTAGCTGTTTGACTCCTGCCGATTCTAGAGCAGAACACTAAACACTTCTATTTATTCACAGAACAGGTACAGAATGGGGCAGCAGGAACACAGCTTTCTCAATCATCCCCTCCAGCTCCTGCTAATCAATGAAAGTCACACAGTTAACAATCTCATGCTACGGTTTTAAAATGTAAGTTTTAATGTTATTTCATCACAGTGTCCTTGCACTGAAATGTGTTTATTACATAGTTTTCAGTTTTACCTGTGTTTAAAAAAAAAAAAAAGCCCACAACAGGAAAGCTGCCATTGTTGAGAAAGGAGGACATAAAATTTAAGCAATGAATTAAAGAGGCAAATGAAGGAACTCTTTTCCTTTATTAGAAATAGAAGAAACAGATTGTGCTCATCTTGCTTGGGGCCAACAGCCGCACTGCATGGAATTCCGCCAGCGTCAGTCACCAAGCTCACTTAGGAGCTTTGCTCTGTGAAAAGAGTAAGCCAGATGGGCTATTTACTTTCAACAAGATAATTCTGGAGGAAACTGTTATAAGTTAAAAGAAACTTTTTAGCTTCATCTGCTATTTTAGCCTCAAAACCGATTCAGGAGGCGGCCGGGGTGGGGTGGCGGGGGAGTTTCCATTAGGGAAGAAATAAGAGTCAAGGTAAGGGAATTGGAAAAATAAAAGAAAGCACAGCACAAAATCTTGGACCGCAGTATTGTCCAAGTGCGTAAGCTCTGAGGTCAGACAACTTGGGCGCATATCCTTTTCCTCCATCAATTGCACACTGTAACCTTGAACAAGTTATGGCAGCTCTCGGAGGCCCAGTTTTGCTCCTAGACAACATGGGGATAATAATTGTTTCTCAAGAGGCTTGTGAAGATTAAATGGCTTCATGCATGTATAGCACTTAAAAAACAACACATAAGAACGTAATAAACATCAGGAATTATTTTTATTCATTTCATTTTCTTTTCTATTTACAAAATCTACAGGGAATTCATTGTATATATTTTATATATAAATATAAACAATTTTTAAGAACATCTTAAGAGCTAAATGTTATATTAATCTACTGATCATACTTGATGGAATTTAGAAGTTTACAAACAAAAATTCTTTTATTTTCCTATCCCAGAGAAAGGGTAAAATAATCCAGATAACTTTAATCTTGGATCAAGAATTCCAAAGAGATTTGTCTACCTAAAAAATAGATGTATTTAAGGAAAAGAGCTGTGGAATGATGATAGAAAAGGTCATTAAATTCTGAGTTAAGCTCTTGATAGATATAAATGAAGCTTCCTAACAAGAAGGCAGAGTTTTCCTCATCAACCTGGAAATAATGACCATTGGGACAAAAACCAAGATAATCCTTATATGCATATACTGTGGAAAAGGCATCTAGCAGTCTCACTTTTAGGATATGCAACATATATAAATTACTTATGGCACAAAAACTAGAACTTATGGGATTGGTAGGTATCCAAGTTAGCCACCTACTTTTCTTTTTACACTTAAAATGTTATTCAATAATAATCGATGATTCTAAGATAATCAGAGATATTTTCTGAACGAATAAATAAAACAATTATATTCAGTCTGCTGGATTTACCATGGCAGGAGAGAGGACATACATTTTTAGACTAAGACTAAGATACAAATGGTTGCCTGATTATCCTTGGACTGATTTTGAGAACTTCACAAATAGTCTATTTCACTGCAATGTTTTAAAGAAACAGAATCGCTACTTTTCACATTACATTTCTTTTCTGAAGGGAAAAAAAAGCACATGAAATCATCAATTTAATTTTCAGAATATACTTACTGGCTCTGAAAAGATAAACACAAAAGCAAATAGCATATTTTAAAACATTTAGAAAGTCCAAGAAGAAGAATTGTTACTATATTTAATGTTTTTCACTCATGGATCCTAAATCCAAACGTGCCCCAAGAAAACTGAAAAAATGTTGATGGTAAGATTACTTGAAAACAAGTATTAGAAACAACATACATCTCTATTTTAGAAGTGTACAGATTTTATGCTCCAATTAAGGCCAGCAAATAAACTGAGAGGAGACTCCTGGAAAGATAATACAAGAAGAAATCATATATTTTTTATAATTATAATTTATGAAGTTAATATGAGATAAAATTCCCCAAGTACTACAGAAAAGCAAATAACAGAACAAGACAATTTAACATTTTTAACAAATTATAAATGGACAGAATAGAGTCCCTTAAAAACGTCCAAAGAGTATTTTTGTGACACTGATTCTACACAGAAATGAAACATGAAATTGACTGTCATCTTTTTCTTCTATATGCAGAATTGGCTCCCACTTTGAAAATATCTATATTTCACTAACTCCTTTGCTAGTCAGTTTCAAGTATTGTTCCAACCAGATTGTCATCAGCTTTGGAAATAACTCTACCTGTCTGCTCTGATACAGACACCAAGAGAAGCACCTTGTTGGGAGAGCAGTCTTCCCCAGGCCTCTTACCCTTACTAGGTATTGAGTATGCCAAGACTGCAAGCACCTGACTGATTTTTCTTACCTGGGCCATTTCTCAGGGTTGTTTTTGCAGTTGCTAACGTTGAGAGATGCGGCAGCCTCTTCCCCTGGACAAACAGCAGGCTTGCTTACTTCTTGTTAGAAAAGCAGCTAATTGCCCAAGCTCAGAGTTCCAGAATTGTAGTGCAAGCTCACTGCATGTATAACATGCATCTGGGCAAGGGCAACTATCACCAGTATGCTGATGCTCGCGCTGTTTGTTGTGCCACGGGTAATAAAATCTTTTGTCTCTGACTCAGGAGTCTCGTGTCTTCTACCAGCATCCCAGACACAGTCACAGGCTAAATGATTAGCTTGCAAGTAGGGTAAAATCAAAGCCCAGACCTGACAGTTTTGGCAAAAAAGGAAGGGATGTCAACGGGAAGATAGCTTTCAGGAGGAGAAAGAAAAAAGGCCCACAGGTCGGGTTCAGGATATGCAAAGACTCCCTGGGACTTGGAGTGAATGTTCTTACCCAAGTGGTGGGCAGTGGAGGGGAGGAGGAATGAGGGTCCCCACTGGCATGCCTGCTAATGATCAGGGAGGAGAACGGTAGGGTGGAAACAAGCTATGCAAATGACACCTTGGATGTTGCTGACTTACTCTCCCCCAGGATGGGGAGGAGGAAGGGACGTTATCAGGACAGTAGAAAGGCAAGGTGGGTGTGGGTGCTGAGCCAAGGAGTCCCCTAAGCTGAAACAGCTGTGTCAATAATGATGACCTTGCTGCCTGATGTTGGTCTTTGGGTGGACCATAAATATTAGCAGTTCATTTTGTTGGGCCTCTTAGATGATAACATGGAGCCCCTCTCTCCCTCCACACTACTTGGTCCCTCCTCCTCCCCTAGACTCTGTCTCAGCTGCCTCAAGGAAAAACATTACTAGGGGTGAGTCCAAGGTATCCCTATCCCCAAGGAGGACAGACGGCCATATCCATCTGGCCTGGTATGATGGGAAAGGAATCTATTTTTATGGCTCTGTTGGATACAGGCGCCCAAATTATCATCTTACTTAGTCCCATAGAGAAAAGGGGTATCCAAATTCAACTGATAGAATTTCGTGCCTCTGAGTAAGGAGGGGAAGCTAAAGTGACTTTGTGGGAGGAGCCCTTTGGGTTTATTCAATGTGCTGCTGCTGTGGTTTCCATATCTGATTGAAAAATAAGAATTGATCTGTTACATATGTGCACTTCCCAGTCCCATAAGTGTCAGAATAAGATTCTCCTGCTCAAGAACTGCTACCTATAGAGAGACCATTTCCCAATACAATAGTTACTTTCTTAATGAATCCATAAAGTATAACCTTTTTTGAAAAAAGCAGTTATTCACCTGCTACAAAGCTCTTGTGGAAAACGAATGCCTGGCATCCACATTTTTGGGTGGGTCAACTCAGTCTCGATGACTAATGAAATGGGTAGGGCCCAAAAGACCTTCCTGGCCAAATGGAAATGACATATTCAAGGGTAAAACTTGCCTGGCCCTTAGTATAATCTCAGTTTCATATGAAAAGAATGACACCTACTTCTTTGGGACAAATTTTATTCCCTTCTCTGTCTCCTGAAACAAACCTGCTGGTTCAATAGAGCTCTTGATTCACAGAGCTTCCCTTCAATAACTGGGCCTGCTTCACTGATCAGCACAGCCACCTAGCTCCAGTGACAACTCTGGAAGACCAAGTGTGGTCAGGCCAATTTGAAAAATGGTATGAACTGAAAGATATCACCCTTGTTTTAGATAATAATACTAAGGACAGTGGCCTAGCCATCTGTCTGGTCTGCCACTTGGAATACTATAGACTAACAGATTAAAGCCAGCCCTCTTTAGGACTGCAGCCATGGAAACAAAATATGGCTGCTGATCAGACAGTCTGGGTCACTCATGTAGATGCCCATGGTAAGGGCCCATTCTCTGATGAGACCAACTGGAACCAAGCTGTTGATCAAGCTTGCACTGACCAGATCATTGCCATCACCACCAGGACCCATCATCATACCAGACATGGCAGCATACCCACCATCATAGATGGGGCACAAAGTGATGTGTGTTTGTGATGCAGAAGCTACCACTGCATGCCAGACTTGTGACTCCTGCCAAAAGTTGGTCCATTTGTCTTGGAATGAAAGGAGATCATATTTCCCTTGCCCATTCCTAGCAAACTGACTAAATCAGATCTCTGCCCCTGCTTTGGGCTAACCCTGATGCTTCAACACTGTCAACATTTTTCAGGTTACTGTGACACTGTTCCAGTCTAGTCAGCTGATGCTGGCCACACCAGTGTGCCTCTTGAAACTACACTGTGTCATGTTTTCACTTTCCAGACCATCTTTAATCTGACAATGGTATGTCTTTTGTCACAAAGACCACCCAACACTAGGCCAATAGTCAAAATGTTGGATGGACCAACTTCAAGTTACTGCCACTATGAAGGGATAAAATGGACTTAAAAAGAATCAACTCAAAAAGATTTCTGACTCTGCCTTACTCACCACCTCTGCCCCACACACCCTCTCCAGGAAGGGTTCGTCTCCTTTGGCTACTTCCTGGATAATCATGAAGACAAAAAGGGTAGGAGGTTATATAGACCTATTTTGAAAATTGGAGATTCTGCCCTAACAATTCCTGGACTTAATACATTTCTTTTCCCTAACAGGAACCCCAGGCTAGGATGATTGGTATGCCCTCCAGGTGGCATCACTACCAAAAGGAGGCCTAGAAGATTCAAATCTCATTTTGACTTAACCATCTGGATATTTTTGTTGGAATGACATGGTCCTAGATCATGAAGATAATGACCATTTGGATGAGTAAACTGCTCACCAAATATTTCCACTGTGGTCCATGCAGGTCAAAATGGTGGGCATAATGAGTCTCAGTAAATTTTGTAAAGATGCTCTTGTCCAATTTGCACCTGACTCCTCCAGACAAAGGTCTGGATATGAGTAAGACATGACTGGAGAAAAGGTAAAGTTATAGCTACTGGGATGGGAATATCAATTTCATGACCTTAGAGGAGGAGCAACAACCTGGTAAGTGGGGAGAGAGCTCTCGAAATCCAGGAGATAGGAGGGCATGTGATTGATGCTCTCCTAGTCCCCTATATCTAGCACATTTGACTGGCAAAACAATCATATGATCCACTTGAGTCAAACAGAAGCTGTGGTTGGTAGTCTGAACCACTACTGGGTCTGTCATCCCATGGGTTATAAAAACAGAAAAAGTCTTCTGGACATGGCTGATCTTGAACTATTCCGCCATGCCTGATTCCATAAACAACACCTCCCAAACACAGACCGCCCTTTCAAGCCTGTACAAACTCACAGACTAGCACAACCTTGGTTCACTCTGCCTTATACAAATTCATATACTTCTTCTGACTCCCAAGTGCTGAAGATTATACCATGTATGGTAAGCAAGGCTGAAAGTAATCAGTGACACTGTCTATGGGGCTTACAATACCAATGTAATGCTAATTCAAATCAAGTATAACAACAAATTCTGAACTATAGCCACCTGTAGTTCATACAATAAATTTCTACGTGGGGGAGAGGAGGCCATATTATTTCTCTCCATTGGAGATGTTTTCTGGACCCTATATTGGTCCCTGTTTTTATTGGCAAAGACACTAAAGATGAGCAAGTCATTCTAAACTTCCTTGTGTGGGTCATATTAGATAATTGACTTTACTTAAACTGTTTGAATTCAGACCTACTGGGCTCCCCCTGGGATTTGTTCATAGTACACTGATCAGGGATCATGGTGAAAAGGGGAAAGGTCATGGATAAAGTCAATACTGAAGGTTTGCATCATCCTACTTCTTGGGCTCCCACTGATAGTAGATCTAATTAAATGCTGTGTGAGCCAAGTTGAATAGATTTGGTCCCAGCCTCTGTCATTCCAATTAATCAAAGCAGCCATGGAGTAACATACTCATATGAAAATTTCCCAGAAGCCAGGATTGTGTGTGACAATGCTATGGCTTGCTGAGTATACCAAGACTCCAAGGCCCTGACCACTTTTTAACCTGGGCCATTTCTCAGGGCTGTTTATGCATCTGATAAACTTGAGAAATGAGGTAACATCTCTAGACAAAGAGCAGGTTTACGTCCTGCTTGCTGTACAAGTGGTGAATTCCCCAATCTGAGTGCTTCTCACACACAAGGCAAACCCACTGCATGCACAGCATCCATGTGAGCCATGTCACATGGCCTCTGGAGACCTGGGGGCAAAGGAAGCTGGCGCAAATATGATGATGCTCATGCTACTTGCTATGCCATAAGGAATGACCAACATGTCTATGTCTTCCATGATACAGTAACAGTCTAATATATTAACTTGTAATAGGATAAAAATCAAATCCCAGACCCAACAGGTCTATCTCTGGCTTGAACCGCCACCAACACCTGAAAGTCCAGTTCAGATAACCATTCCCATATTTACTGTTGAACTAAGAAGTTACATAAATATGAAGTCGAAGCCACTCATACCAGATTCTTTAATGTAAACAAGAGAAAGCCATTAAAACATGAATGTATTATTATTATTACCATATTGTATCCATATTATTACCTCTACTTCCCCCATGGTAAAACCTCTATGAAGGGGCACTATAACCACCACTTCACTACAGTGTAGTGTGAATGAGAAATACCAACTATAGGAAATATTATGATAATGGTGGTTTAGGATTATGGCCATAGGTAGGGAAGAAAGTGAATAAGGAATCCTACTAGCAGTTAATAACATCTATTTTTTTATTTTCCCCAAACCCTCAAGAACAAAAGATGTAGACAGTGAAGGATATTAATAATTTGATTTCATAAGCTGAGCTTCATAGCTTTTTTTTTTTAACAAAAAATACCAAATGTTGTTAGAAAACTTTGAAAATACACCTTCCAAAGATATAGCACAAGAGGAATGCTTAATGAAAAATGAGTAATATATTATAATAAAATACATTGTAATAACATTGGTCAAGAAATTTTTTTAAAAAGAGCAATCAAATAACAGTACTCTCATGGAGACAAAAGAACGGAGAGAACACCATTATTTATAAAATTAGGTCTTTGTCAAAGAGGAGGGAAAACAGGAAAAAGTATGCCAGATTCAGGGACTATAAAGAATTGAGAAATATTTTATTTTCCACCGTCAAAAATCCTACAAAAAAGTATTTAGGATCTAAAATTCACCCTCAGAAATTTAATAAAAAGACTGAAAAGATATGTCTTTCAACTATTACATACTTACTGTTAAGAGGTAAGTCAAAAAAGAACTTAAGAACAGAAAGAGGATGAAATACAATTTAGAAGCAGAATTATACAAGCCAAATACTAAACTACTTCAGCATTATGTCTAGCTTTCTGAATAGATAGCAAATGTGAATCAGTAAATATTCTAGATTTATTGCTTTGTAAAGTACATGCTTAAAACAAACTGTGCTAAAACTCAGGAAAATTCACGTTGCTTCATAAAGTAATTTCATATTCACTTGTCTCCACAATTCATTAAAAATAAAAATAAATGGTGTTTCAGAACTACCACAGACCTGAATTTGATGGATGACCATTTCTCCTCCCCCATGTGAGCAATGAGGAAAAGGAAGATATGTTTATTCATAATGCTTTGTATCCTCATGGATAAGTTATGCTGCTGGCATATCCTGACAAGTCAGTGTTGCCTGTTATTTAATTATATGGAGGCAGAATAAATGTTTGATGCAAAGACACTGCTAGCTGTGTGCTTACCTCCTTTAAACAGATAAAAATATTTCCAACTAATAATTTTCAAAGAAAAACTTTAAAATTCAAGCCTATCTTTTAAATAAAAAGAAAATCTTCAAAACCATTCTGAAAAAAAAAATCAGACTTTAGTGCTTTGTATTAGGAATGGGGTTCTGTGTGTAGGGCTTTGCTTTTCAGGGACTGCAGACTCAAGGAGGAAAAAGGCATCAGAATCGGTCAAACACTGAGAGCATGATACCAAATATCCTCTTTCCATAAAAAAAATAAAATTCAGAATAATTAAAATGCATTCCTACCCCAAATTAAATTGCCTTGAAGTTTTCTGTACAGGCTTTTGGCATTACAGACACTTCTTGACTTTGTCCTGTCATGTTTCCTCAATCAATCATGCAGTGGCTTAGAATTAAATTGAAATGACTGGATCAAGGAAAATCAAATTTTTTAACATTAAGTTTCAGTAATGTGATTATGAAGCTTTCAGTGATATTGTAATTACTCTGAAGCTTTGAGCATATGTTTCTACTGAAAGTATTCCACGGAGAAAAACAGCATTAGGGAAACAAGTAAATACAGACCATGATGAAGCAAAAATACATTTGTTGTAAAGTTAAAAGCTAAAGGTGGAAAAAAGAGAAAGCACCATGTGATCTGTACTTTAGAATATCCTGCATGAAGTGACCACTCCAGAATTAAAAAATGATTTAATAGCTTTCCTCAAAGGGCAATCATTAGAGAAGCAACAAAGAGAAACAACAGGAAAGAAAGCAAAAAAAAAAAAAAAAAGCATCATCCTTGTGTTCCAATTTTTATACAGGAAAATAGGACAGACTGCAATTAATAAATCATTTCTCAGAATATGAAAAATTTTAAATATACTTACTATTTACCCATATCAAGCCATAGAGTTACTTTCCTACTTACTAATTCTTTCACCCATTTCAAACCTTACTGGGATTATGCTGGACTTGGGGGCCACAAAGATAAATTAGATGAGGTCCCCTTCCAGTAGGCAAATATGAATAAAATAGGGAAAACCCAGGAGATTGCCTTTTTCTATCTTGGTACTTCGCCTTCAGCAACAGGGAAAGGGATTGAAGAAGACAAACAGGAGACAAGGACAATGGTCTCTTCTCCTTTCATTCATACTTTCATTCATTCAACTCTGATGTACTGTGTAGAAGCACTACTTCTTTCCTCAAGAATGAGGAAGGTAATCAAACACACGAAATTAAAAAGGGAATGTGATGAGGGCTTTGAAAGCTATATTCAGCACAGAGATGAGGCACTTCTTTGGGACAGTAATGAGAAGGCTGGAAGGGGAAAGGGTAACTGACTCCTAAAGGACACAGTGGAATGGAGCCCACTCAGGTGGGATGGCATCATCCATCTAGACAGACAGTGTTGGGTGCTGTCTAGTGTTTATTGGTGTTTAGTGGCTAATGATCACACCAGAAAGAACACCCTGACTCTTCTTGTGGCCTACTGACAGGGACACCTTCAGCTCTGAGGCCAGTATCTGACCCTGGTCTGGACAAAGAGAGAATCACGTTCTCCATGCCATAACAACTGGGCAAAACGCTAACTTCTGAATCAGTCACTAGGAATGAACTAAACTTCTACAACATTTTTGGAGAGAAGGAGAAACTTTTTCAGCTAGGATTGCTGAAAGGAGATTGCTGGCAGGCACACTGTCATCATTAGGAGAGAATTTTCCAGAAATGGGGCAATCAGAAGAAAGCAGAGCAGAAAGGAGGTAAGACTGAGTCCCTGGACCAAGTTGTACCTAAAGTCATACCTACCCTTGGACTGAAGTTACATGAGGAAAAAAACTCATTTTTGTTGTTGTTGTTCTGGCCAGGTTAAAATGGATCTTTAACATTTGCCACACTCAAAAAAAGTCAGGATCAATATCCAGAGGAGAAAATAGCATATGCAAAAGACACTGAAATGTAAGAATTAGGTAAATTTGAGATACTTCAAGTAGTTGGGTGGGAAGTCATAGTTACATATTCTAGGAGTCAGAAAACCATCTTATCTCTCAGAGAGACATAAATTCTGATATAAGATACAGCCACTGTTAAAGACATGGTATCTTGGATTGCCAATGATGTTAAGGAGAGGTAGATGTCATTCTCCCAAATGCTACTTTCCACAGTGTAATTTTCTGTACAAAATTAAGTCTTGCAAATATTTGGCACAGTTGTTACAGTGCCTTAATTTAAGATTCAAATTACAGACTGGTAAATTCATAAGGTCCAAAAGTATTAACTCCAAGACTTAAAAAACAAACAGTATATGAAAAAACAACAACAACGACAACAAAAAAATACCAGTATATGAAGCCTAGTTTAAACAAAACAGAAAATTTTGATTTTGCTGCTCAATTCTAAAGCCAAATTAAATAGTTATAGTCAGATATGGAAATCAGTCTGTTGAAAGTTTAGCAGGAAAATGGTTCTGTCAAAAATAATCTGAAGTACATAAACCTTCAGGGGTTTGATTATTTTGATGATATCAAAGCACAGCATAGCATGGCTAAATATCCTAATAGTTTAAAGATCCTCACTAGGAAGCAGTGCAATGGACTCGGAGTGTTTAATTTGGCTACTGGCAATTTTATTTTTTTAGATTTGAATTTACTCCTTACTTTCAGCCACAAATACTGCCACTGCCTAACGTCTGGGAGGAGGCCAGATTCAAGAAGTGATGGTAACTGGCCATGGCAAGTGCTAAAGTTTACTCCCCTGCTTGGATGGTTCTTAGAATTCACCAAGGGATGCCCACTTGTTATGGGTATCCTGCTCTCTTTTCATTTGAATAGACCAGATTATCATTCATAATTTCTCTGTTACCCAAAAGTAAATGAGTGAGATTTAACATGAAATTGCTGCCAAAATTATCTTTCTAAAAGTAAATGGGATTGTGCCCATTCCTAGAGTCAAGACCAAGTGGCTCCTCCATACTCACAGAATAAAACCCGAACTCTCCAGCATGGCATGGCAAACAGCCCCTCAGCTGGCCCCAGACTCTTTCCACCCCAATCTCTAATCTCTCATCATTTCCTCCTCCAAGCTCCTTTTGCTCTATCTCCGTCAGCTACTCATCCTTCCCTAATACCCCCATATGCTCACAAGACACCCTGCGTTTGCTCCTAGTTCCTCCACTGGAATGCACTTTCCTTACTTGCCTGCTAGAGACCACTTGGCTCATAAGATCCAGCTGAAATACTACTTCTGCTTTGGGGTTCCCCCTGCTTTACAATACTTCAATCATAGCTTTTATTGTTGCTTTGTAATAATTTTGCCTGTGTACATGGCATCCTCACAAAATTGTGACTTCTTCATTTAGCTGTGCAGCTTGGTGCCTGTCATAGGTCCATTAGATTAGGTTCTCAAGGAATGTTTGTTGAATTTAACATTTATTTTCTTAGATCTTTTCATCCAATAAAAAAGGAACATTTTCTTTTTGTACAAATCAAATTCTGCCATCTATTTTCACAAGTTATCCCCTATTTCCTTTAGAGTTTCGCCCAACTGTGCTAACAATGTGTAATGAAACGTTTTCTAACTGTTGCAGCTAACACTGCCTCATGGAACCAAGCTCTATATCAACGTCGTTAGAAATTTGAAGCAAATTAAGCTACACAGTTCTGTCCTCTTGTCCTTCTCAACTTCACTCGAATTTATTTAAAAATTCTAAGTATGTAATTTTCCAGCAAGCCAGATTAGTTATTAACTACAAAAGGCAGAACAATGTTAAACTATTCCACAGGAGCATTAGGTATCTAACATTCACAGTGAACTCTCAAATCAGAAAGCAAAATGTACATAAAATGGTTATTTGCGCCTGCTTTGCCTGATCATCTGTTGTTACGGGAAGTCATATTTCCTGTCAAAAACATAACAAAGCTTCTCCTTCTCTACAGGATACAAATTAGCAACCTGGTACATCAACTCACCCAGCTGTAATTCACTATTTCAGTCCAGGAGTGCATCCACATGTACTTTTGCCACCTGGGAAAACTACCTTGAAAAGTGAGTTATGTCCTTGTGGCAAATTTGTCAACTAGTCCACACACACACACACAATGCTAGACTTCTCACATGCATCCTCACTGCCTTACCTTAAAATGACCTCTGAAGATGTGGAAATCAGATAGTATCATTGTCAATTCAATGTATTATATATGTCACCCTCTCTCCATAATAAGGTGCTTAATACCCAGGCTTTCAGCTGGAGAAAGCCTGAATGGTAACAACGTTAACTGAATAATGCCCACCCCCACCCCGAGATGTCCAAGTCCTAATTCCCAGAACCTGTGAATGTCACCTCATATGGCAAAAGGGCCTTTGCAGATGTGATTCAGTTAAGGATTCTGAGGTGGGGGAGATTATTTGGGATCATCTGATGGGCCCTAAATGTAATGACAAGGATTATAAGAGGGAGGCAGGGGGAGGTCAGATGACAGTAAAGGATGAGGCAGCGGGACCACGGAAGCAGAGATTGGAATGCAGGCAGGAGCCAAGGGACGCCAGCAGCCTCTGTAAATGGAAGAGGGTTCTTCCCTCCAGAGGGAACTAGTCCTGCCAACACCCTGACTGTAGCCCTTTCAACCTTATTTTATACTTCTGACCTCCAGAACTGTACAAGAAGAAATGTGTGTTGCTTAAAAATGACAGCTAGAGGATAAGCTAGGGACTGTATAACAGTGATTTCGGTGGTCAGTGGTAGGTGAGGATAGTGGTTAATAATATAAATCCAGGAATGTTCTACTAGAAGGTGTTAAGAATATGGTTATGCATGGGAGAAAATACAACTAATATAAATGACAGACTATAGTTAATAGTAATATTGTAATATTTTTGTAGCAAAGGCAAAGAAAGTACTATAGTAATGAAAAAGGTAAAAAAAATATGGAGTTTAGCTTTATAAGATATGAATATGATTAAGCATTTTTCCCTTCATTTTGTTCATTAACAGAGAGACCTTGGTCATGTCATTTAACCAACCTGTGCTCCTCTGTGTATCTTTCTGAACACTGGAGGAACAATGGAGTTTGTTTTTAGGACTATGTGAGATAAATGTGCCTGTACAGAATATTTTGAAGTGATGCTTCCATAATTTGTTAAGTTGACTTTTGTCTGTAATTTTATTTTTTGAAGTTGAAATAAAGTTTACTTATTTTAAAAAATGAATTTGCGGTGATTTTTTTAACAGCAGCAACAGAAAACTACATAGGCACTGAGCCATGCTTCAATAGTGCATCATACTCTTGGAAAAGCTCATGAAATTATGGCAGTAAAGTTTGTTTTCCTGAAAATACTACTTCAATGACTGGAACATGAAATGATTTGAAGTAGTCTGATACTATTAAAAATTTACCTGACATAATTTGTCAGAAATGTATAATCAGTTCTATACTTGTTACATACAGTGGGACATTTGTCCTATGCTTAAGACTGGGTTTATAAACATTTAGTGATGTTCTGTATTTTCAAAAGTAGTAGATGCTTAATGATGAAAGTCAGAAAAACAGAGAAAATCACTGCAGAAAAAAAATCCCACAAACCAAATATAATCATTTTGGGGTTAACCTCTTGAATTTTTTACATATACAAATGGAACATATTGCTATGTGGCTTTCAATTTAGGCAACTAAACTCTTACATTAATGCTTTAAATTTTTTTTTCTCAAATATTAAGGATGCCACACATATTCATCAGAGTTTTAGGTCATTAATATTAATCACCATGTTTTCTATCACTGCTTGAAGACAAAAAAAAAAAAAAAAAAAATCACCTTACTCCAGAAACCTGAAACTCAAATAGCAGCATCACCACCCCTTTCTATGACTAATTTTATGTTCATAATTTGCATTTTATTGTGCATAAAATGGTTAAATTGACTGCTGACGGCAGAGGGATTTTTAATAAATTTACATGCAAAGAATTTGCAGCTTCTTTAAATAGGGAAGTTCCTTAGAAGTTAGACTTTAAATGAAAATTGTTCCATCCCCACCCCACCACTACCACCAAAAAAATAGAGGGTTATAAAACTTACTGCAAAGCTGCAGTGCAGAGTAATTGTCTGGGTTTAAAGGTGAGCATACAGACCTAGGATAAAACTCAAGCACCATACACTTAGAATAAGATTATCTGATAACTTCCTTTAAATCAAGCTGTTGGAAAAAAAAATACATTTTTAGAAATTCTGCATGCAGTGAGAAACTGCAGAAGTCACACACACATATATATATAAAAAGGACAAGAAAAAAAAGGGGGGGGGGGAGAACCTCCTAAAAGGGCCACAGTAGTTCCCCTTACTAGTGGGGCATTTCACCAATTCCTAAATGAAGAAGAATGGAAAGCAAATATCAGACCTACATTATGTATTACTTTCTGTTTGTATCAGATAATTATGTTTAAATTGACTGCACAGTAAAATGCAGGCAATTTTCATTCAGTTCTATAAATTCAGGCATCATCATTTAAAAACATATTTAGATATTTTCACACATAAATGTTCAAACTTTCTGAATGCCAATTGCCTTCTGCAGTCTAGATTTGTTTGTGGTCAGCAGCCCAGATAAGCATCACCTTTTACACAATGCTGCCTCAAATGGGCTTAAATCTACCCTCATTCTCCAGGAACTCACTGGGAAGTTGGCAAGGACTCTGAGGCTGTTCAACGCTAGAGGGAAGACTTAGAGCATGAATTATTACTTTTAAATCTTTACTTCTTCAGGCAGTAAACCTGTTACCGCATCCTCTACTCAGCCCACAGTTCATCACCCCCAACACTGTGGCTCAAGAGGAAAAAAAGTTGTAATCAGGATGAGAGTCCTCTGGAAGTAAAATGCAGAGCCAGGGGTTCCCAATATTTGGATTTTAGACCATGCTGTTGTAGGGTGTGCCTCAAGGAGGAGCTATGGAGATGGTGTGTCTATTTAGTCATGCTATTTCTGTCTAGCCCTTGCATTGACAACCAATGGCCCTGTGGAAACTCCAGTGGGAAGTAAAGAAAGAGCTCACCTACTGACAACAAATGCTCCTATGAGCAAAGAAAAAGAAAAATGAGGGTAAAAATAGGGGAGTGCAGGTAAATGCTAAAACCAAACGTTCATTTGGAAATGCAGATACTACAAACTTCAAGTCTTTTTCCTCTATTTTATTAATACAGAGAAAGTTTCGGGTGTCTGCTTCCTACCTTTGCATGTTCTGGAAAATGGATCTACTCTGCAGATATAATAAGCTTTAAAAATTACTATACAGTTTAAAAAGACCTCCTCTCAGGACCTCTTATTTATGCACTGAAACTCTCAAAACACTTAATAGAAAAACTGTTACAGTCCCCAACTGCATGGATAAATAATTAAACTGTCTCAATTGGAACACCAATATAAGTTCCCTAATGACTATTTCTTTCTAACTTGAAGGAAGAATGGGGGATCTGGATTGAAGAAGTCATCAAGAACCCATCAACACCCTTTTAAAAAAACATGCATTTGTTAAAGGATGGTCTCAATACTTGACCAGCCATGTAAATTATGCAGATATCTAAGAGGAGAAAACTACTCTGCACTATTTTGGGTGACCAGAAGCCCAAGCTGTAACAACACTGCTCTCTCCATATGGAGAAGAAACCATAAATAGAGCTCTAAGCAGCATGTACCTCATACCAAAGGAGATACAGATCTTTTTGAAACACAGATGAATTTAAAGCTTTAATAAAAAGAAAAAAACACAAAACTAATAACTGTCAATGACAGATAGTTATATATTGCATAAAAAGAATCTTTTAGTTAATATGTTCATTGTCACTATCCTGAGAAAAGTCATTATCCCATAACCTCCCTATCACTCTCAGGGGACGATCATCTCCGTGAGATCAAACAGAAGCCATGGATAGTTACCTGGGACTTCTTGGCACTCTACTTACAACTTTCCATTACTGCTGTTGTCATCTTTTAGAAAATGTAATCTGTTCATAATACACCCACCATCAGATGAAAATGCACACTTTTTGGCTTTGCTTGCACACCACGTCCTCCGCAGTCTGGTCCCAGCCTACTTCTCCAGTGCCTGCCTTTCCCCAAACATTCCATTCTTTCCTTTCACGTTCATGCCTTTGCACATTCCTCTTCCTCAGTTTGGAATGCCAACTGCACCAAGTTAATTTCTACTTTCCATTCAAGGCAAATGGTGCCACTGGGAAACACAGTCGGATCTACCAAGCTCTATTAGGAGCCCTCTCCAATGTGCCCTTGGCTATCCTATATGATGTCACTTATCATTCAGATGCAGATCTTTATTTTTCTGTAATCTTTCTAGACTATGAGTACATGCCTGACAAATAGCAGTTGTCAAAATCTTGGTTGACTGCAAAGGAGGCATTAAATTGCGTTAGTGCAGGGGTTCTTAACCTTTTTTTGTTCCATGGACCCGTTTGCCAGGCAAGTGAAAACCACGGACCCCTTCTCAGAATGTAGCAGCAGATAGTTTTATGACACTCAACATTGGAGGTCAGAGAAAATAAAGGTAATAAGTTGATTTTTTTCAATTCAAGCTCACGGACCCCCTGAAATCTTTCCATGGACCCCCAAGGTAAAGAACTCCTGCATTAGTGTGAAACGGGTGAGAGGTGGCAAGCAAGTGGAGATCCTAAAAGAAAATTTCACAGAAGGTTGGTCCCATCTGAAATGGCTCTTAAAGGATGAATAGTGGTTCCCTGATGGACAATAGGGAGGAAGGGCATTCAAAACTGAGAGAATTACATGAGCAAAAGCAGAGAGAAATGAAAAATCGTGGTGTGATGGCATGTGTGTTGATATATATACATATCTGTCTAATTTACCCTGCTTCATTTGGGGAAAGGATGTGATCCTTACCCAAAATATGTGTTATCAACCCAACTAGATTAACAACTTCGGCAGAAATGGTCTCTTAAATTCCTCTATGTCCTTTCCCTACAACTGCACACACACACAAACACACACACACCAACCACATATAACTGCCCCTGCATAGTACCACTTATTACAGTGCCTTATAAAGAAATGATAGTGAAATCATTATTGTGAGCAGAAATACCTATTAATCTAAGGAAGAAAGTTTTCTATTTAGTGAAAAACAAATATATGAATTAACTTGGTCAAAGTTTTGGGTAATTAGGAAACACATGGTACTAAGGGAAGTAGTCACGTGACTGCAATTCCTTTTAACCAAGCTTCTTTCCTGTAGGATGCAGGTGAGCTGCAACATAAATCAGCCCAGCTGTCACATAAGTCTCTTTCTTTAATATTACAAAACTTAGAAAGAAACCATTCAGCTTACTAGAAAGAACCATTTAAAATGAACTCATTAAATGCAAATTAAAACAGAAATACTGAATACACACTGGGCCACAATTAAAGGCTGAAGAAACACCAGGTAAGATACAATTTTCATTGATCAAAGAAGTAAAAGCTAACAGAATAAAGGATTCTGTGTTGAAACTGTTTTCATGAATATGAAGTATTTTGAAATGAGAAGAACTTTTTTTTTTTTGCATTTTTTCAAAGAAGCTTTGGAGGTAGAAATGGATTTGCATCTCTTAATACAAAATACTTTCATTTTATCATTTTCAAGCAATTAAGCTAAGGTTTCAAAAAAATTCAAACTTTAGAAAATCCTTAGGTGCAGGGCCAAAATTGAAAAAGGCATAAAGTCATTGTTTTAGAGCCTTTGGACCCAAAGGCTCATTTATACATAATTACATGAAATCTTCTATGCAAAAGTTTTGTAGGATCTCTTTTGTGATGCAATTGTACTTCATCATACACAGAAGCTTTTAAAGCCTGCCACAGGTAAGGATTGCTTTTCATTTAAAATTATTGAAATGGTACAGCAAGTAGCAGTACACAATATAGTCAACTAGAAATAAAGTCTGGAATTTAAAATTCATCACATACAATCTTTAAAAGAAATATGTAAATGTGTGGACAAATAGTAAAGTTAGACTGTACACTCATGATGGTTGGGCATTTTTTCCTGTTTTATTCACTCTTCTATCCCCAGCACCTACAGCAGTACTGGCCACATGGTAGGTGGTCAATTGTTAGATCTGTTTTCATGAAAATAAAGATTACAAAATGATTTTTTCCCTTTGGAAACTCACTTAGGAAATTAAAATTAAAATACACCATTCTCAACTCTCAGGAAGGCAAAAATAAAAATACCTGATGGTAGGTACTCAGCTGGGGAAATGGGCAGTCTTATAAACACTGTTGGGTTAGGAAGGGCAAGGCCACCAAGGACAGTTGTACAACTTGAGCACTGCTCAAAGGCACTAAACCAGGAGGGTAAGGGGGAGAGTGAAATCCGGTAGGTGCTGTCTCTGCTGGTGCTGGCTGAGTCAGTCCTGCAGGAGTGATGTCTCTGTAATTTTTCAGCCCTGGGGGCAAGGGCAGCTCATTGCCATCTTGTTGTGTTAGTGGAGATTTTAAGCAGGAGTGCAAAACAGGGCAACTTCTTTTAAAATAATTTGGAAATACCTATCAAATTTCAAAATCTACAAACTTTGACTAGTAAATCCACTCAGAAATTATACTAGGAATTTTACTTTATGTGCATGCTTACATATGCAAGTAAAAAGATACAGATACAAAAACGCTCATTCCAGCATTCCTGATGAAAGCAATTGACTGTAAACTTACTGAATGCTAATTCATCAGGGAGTATTTAAATAACTATTGCACATCCATAAAATAAAAGAACATGCAGGCATTACTGTGGGGTAGATCTGTACATGCAGCTATGTAAGTTCTCTAAGAGGTATTAAGTCAATCAATGTACCGAAGAGATTATGTTCTAACTCTTTTTAAAATCTACCAAAAACTTTTAAAAAGCGTAAAACACTGAATTTGAATTTCAATACATGGTTATATAAGTCCATATACTTTAATACCTGATTTTACTCAAATGCTTAAATCCAGTTCTTCAGGACATGATAAACCATAAATATCACCACTAAAATTCAATTTTAAACACAAAGAGGTTTAAAACCCACATTTAACACATATACAAAAATGATCTAGCTAATTTTTTTAAAGGATAAAAATATTTTAATAGAGGTACCAAACATTACACATTTCTAAATTGTATTTTCTTAAGCTTTTCTAATCTGCTTTATACTATCTCGAAGCCCTTCTCCATACTTTTCACAAAGTCATAATTTTCCACCAACTTCAATTAAACTATATATCTGTAATTGACTGGGTCAGGGAATTTAACATATCCATCATAATCCAAATGAAAATGTAGGTACCTTTGAAACAGTCTCAGTGCCAAGAAGGTAATGCTGGGTTTTGAGAAAGTAAAAGGAAGGTAATTTTACTGGTAGTGAGATAACAGTCAATCCCATCTTTTTGATTTTCCTTCCAAAGGAAGCCAGGATTTAAATAAAGTACAAGTATATTATTTGCATTAAGAGGGTGTAGTGATTAAAGAGAACATGGGCACTAAAGAGGCAAGTTCTAAGTAGCAGACCTCTCTTTAACAAGAAAATAATCTCAGGTGTACATTGATGTATCTTTTGACCTCCAGCTTATCACTGTGCAAACACCAAAATGCCTATCACAGCTCAAAAGTTTAGTCACAAATACATGAAGCCCATCACTCCAGGCCCTTCCCTTCAATTGCTTCCACTAACTTTCATCTATCTTTAGCACTCTTCAACACTCCCAAGTCTGGCACTTAAGATTTTTATTAAAATGCATTAACCAACAGAATTAGATAGTGCAACTTGTTGCATGAAATACTTTATTGCACATTGTCTATTTATCCATGCAAGGAAATTTCAGCTTACAATTTTTTAAAAAAATTTAAGGTACTTCTCTTGGGGGGTGGGGTGAATTTAATTATTTATATTGTAATACACACTTATTCGCAATATGTAAAATAATACAATAGCTGGGGTATGCAAAAGAACATCTTTTAAAATCCACCTTGTATTCTCCATATCATTCATTACTAGTCTTGATAACAGTTTAATCAACAAATTCAAAGATAATACTTCTTCCTTGCTGTGCACCTAAATCTCAAATAAAAAATAAACAAAACTGCCTATATATATTTCATACTAATAAAGTTATTTGTATAATTATATATTAAATAAAAATTTAGAGTGAAGATTTTTAGATACTAAGTTCCGGTCTTTGTACAAGTTCACAATAAATTTATTTCTCTTAAAATTAGCCATACACTAAGCTAAGTTGAATTAAAATAAAATAAGACTAAGTTGAATTAAAATAAAATAAAGATAATTATTTAAAAATAATAAAGTATATATTATTTTTTTCCTGTAAAATACTGACAGCATACATTTTGAAAATCTCTTCTGCTTCGTTCTGATTCAGTTCAGATTTGTGTTTCCAGGTGAACCTTGTGTAACTGTCACCTAAGATTCATAAAAATTTATCAGTATTTTTAATTTTATAATTTTCAAAAGTCATTCACCAAAAGACATGCCATGCTAGAAAGGTAAGAAAGGATGGGCACCATCCTTAGGTTTTATCATTACTGCAGAGACAATGTCAGTTAACTAGTGATTCACCCAGTGATGAATAGAATGTTTTACATTTTAAATTTAATTTTATAAATAATCCAGAGTTAATGAGTATTTATCAGTGCATACAAACTTACATATTTTGTAAATCCACCTCTCACCTTTCTGGACAGACCACATCTGAATTCAGATGTACTTGATGCAATCAAAGTGTTTTGTAAGTGACAAGTTCACCAAGCCTTCAATATATAACACGGAGCAAGTCTCAGTCGCAATGAACTCCCCAAATAGCAATGTTTTCTAATCATACTGTGCATTTCCACTAATTTTCAGGGATAACTCCTCATATAACTCTTTGCCTAACAACCCTGGAAGACAGGACATTTGTTAATCTTCAAGACCATAAGCGTTTATAAACCACTCTAATATCCCGTTCCAAACTGTCATTCACAAAACTGCACCTAGGTCTCTATGTGTTCAGAAATATTCTAATTCATTATGCAAAAGGCAAGATGATATCTCTGAAATTCCACACTGTTAATTATTCTTGCGTCTCACACCTCCGATGTGTGATTTAAAAGGGAAAACCCGCGAGGGCAAGAAGCTTCAATTCATCTGAAGGAATTTCTTTTGATCCCACACGTCATTAGCAGCATGCCCCTGTCGGGAGAGGTTTACTGTTGCTATAAGTTTTTCCCTTCAACAGTCCTACAGAGAGCGGGTTCCAGTGTATCCTGGGCTGAGAGACAGCCGACCAAGCTCCTGGGAGGTGGGTGAGGGAAGGCAGTAGGAGCTGTGAGCGACAAGTGGCCCTTCTGACTGACAGCACAGGTCCTGCCGTCAGGCCGCGAGGGCAGGGAGGGGAGCCCGCCAGTGCCCTCCAGGTAGCGTCCCTGGCGAGGCTCTCCTCAGTGGGGGCCCTGCTAAGCCACGTACGGGGCGAGAGGACTTTAAACACACACATTATTCTCCAAGACCCACACGACAGGCCGATGGAACCCGGCCCGCACCGGCGGGGGAAGGACGTCGGAGCAGCGCGACCACTTTCACCCTGTCAGGACAAGTGAGCACGAGCGGGCTCCCTGGAATGCCCTGGGCCCAAGCGCGGCGCCACGCCACTCCGTACCTGTCAGGCGCCCACATACCTATCATGGTCACTGGGCAGGTGGCGGCTGCTCGGCAGACAAGGGACCTAGTGCGCACGGGCGCCCACCGCCTCCCCCCGGAGGCTCGCGGGGCTTAAATGGCTCCAGGCCTCCCCGCCCCTGCGCCCGGCGAGGTCGCACTACGCATGCGCGGAGGTCGCGCGGCCCGAGGCCTGCCGGGAGTCGTAGTTTGACGCGTGGCCTCTCCTCCACCCGGCCGCCTCCCCGCTGCCTTCCGCTTCATGGCCCAGGAAGCGTACGTCACGGCAAGGGGAGGCCATTGGGCCGCAGTGTTGACGCGTCGCTTAGCAACCGCGAGGCTTACCTTTGGAAGCTTGTTGCAGCTCTAGCCACGATCCTGCCCTCCTCCCGTCCCTCCCCTCCCCCAAACTCCCTTCACCTAGGAGCTGCCAAACATCTGGATCAATCTGGGCACTACGAGGGGTTGAATTTCTAACATTGTTGCGCCTCTTGACATTTTTTCCCGACCTTCTTCTCACATCTGTAAACCCCACTGATTCTTAATACACTTTTTATGAGAACAAGACATTTTCTAGGAAGATGGTGGCAGAAAAAGAGACCCTGAGCTTAAACAAATGCCCAGACAAGATGCCGAAGAGGACCAAGCTGCTGGCACAACAGCCGCTCCCGGTGCACCAGCCGCACTCCCTGGTTTCTGAGGGCTTCACAGTCAAAGCCATGATGAAAAACTCAGTCGTAAGTGATCTCCCTGAATTGAATGCACTCGCTCCGAATCAGGGTAACACGAGATTATTTATTTAAGCTGGCCATTTGGTGGATTCTGGGTGGTCTTTGCCAACAATGGCACTTATTCTGCCAGTGGCATACAGGGCCCCACAGTGTGTGGCCGTCAGACTAGGTTGGCTAGAAAGGATCTTGGAAAAGAGATGTACTGTGTCCATTTATAAGCACCTTTCTAATAACTCACAGCTTCTAGTAACCCAGAATTACTCTTAAGCTAATTACACAAATTAAAAAGACCCCTTTTACTTTTGACTCCTAAACTAGCCCCACTCAACAGAGGGTGAGGTTTTAGGAATTATCTTGCTTGCAAAATTTAGCAAAAGCTCATTAAATCCTCTGTAATCAGAAATTTCATCTGTTTAGCCTAGGAAATTTTAGCATATCCTACGATTCGCTCTAGCAGCACTCTTCTTTACAAAATGATATTGGCTTGTTAAAGCACTGAAAGGCCACTTAATATTAAGTCCATTTCCTGATAAGTCTTTTAAATAATACTTTTTAAACAATCCAAGCTTCAGTACAAGTATTTCTGCCTATTTGTACAAGTCATACTTCTACTATTTGTGGTAATAAAAATAAAATATTCTTAATACTATTAGAAAAATATTCAAATGCATAGAAATGGCTTAGCTACTAGTATGGTAGTTTATTTTTTTAAAAAACTTTAAATTTGGTATGCTAAACAGATTTTACTACTGAGTAAGCACCTGTCTGGGAATGAGATATTAAATAATAAATGCAACTTCCAAGTTTGTATAATTTACACCCTGGGAGGATCTGACTTATTGCATTGTATCTCATTATGTTATATGAATAGTGTTGCTTTTCAGTGTCACATTATTTATTTTACTTAAATGTTATAGATGTGGTTTAGGAATACCTTATTCTTAAACCACATCTATAAAATACATGACTGAAACAGATTACTCTAGACCTCTAGGCCAGATTTCTAAGTTACTACACAAAATGTTATTCTGGTTATTGATATGTCTGTCAGTTGACCTACAATATTTAAAATTCTGGGAAATACACTAAAATTCCTGCTTTTTGTAACTGCATGTGAGCAGTTTCCTGTGGGAGCCAAATGAGTCATTTATCAGCAATATAGAATTACAAAATCATTCAAGTTTATCATTTATACTTGCTTATATACAATATTTATGATAATTTTGGTGATGTTTTAAAATGTTATATTTTAACATCACAAATGTGGAAAAATGGTCAGTTTCTTTTTCTTTTTTTCCAAAACATATATTCATACATTCTTATATCATGTTTATTAATAAATATTAACTTACACCTAAAGTTACAATACTGGGAAATTGGATGTTTCAGTATTGCCAATGTAACAGATATGCTTATAAGACTCAAAAACTTTGATTTTGAAATAACTTTCTTTATAAACAGTATTTGAGATAAATTGTTTTCTTCTTTTCATATATTAAAGGAAAATCTTTTAGTGTTTTTCTCCTCTTGGGTCCCCAGAACAGATTAGCCATTATTCTACTCCAGTCAGTGAAAATCATAATTCTTAGATGCAAATATTATTCATCCATTCATTCAGTCGGTCAACAATATTTTTTGAGCACTTACTACATGCTAAGCACAGTTTTGGGGATTTGAGATCAGCAGTGAACAAAACAAAGCCCCTGTCCTTAGTACTCCTAGGAAAACCATCACCACCATCAACAGTAAAGTCTTGATAAAAACAAACATAAGTAAAATTCTTTAAGCAGACTAACTCCAGTGGTACAGAAAATATGAAGTGTCTTCAATTTTCAACATTTACATTTCGCCATTTCTATCTTCAGCAGTGTAGAGCTTTTGGCTTGGTTGTGATCTAATAAAGCCCATAATCAGAAACCAGGAACCCAGTATTGTTTTGACTTCATCTGGACACACACTTGGTGCTTTATGTGGTAATCTTCCTTACCATAAAGCAAGTTAAAATATGGAGCCGTGGTTATGGTGATAGAGAAGTTGTCTTCAACTTAAACTTTGTACTACAGCTTTACTTCTCAATAACTACAAATATTTTATGCTCAAAGCTTAGGGAACAGGAGAAATGATTCTTTAATATCACTTTATATAGAGAGAGTTTTATATTTACTAATTATATATACATCCAAAGTGCTCATGATCAATATGTATAAATTATGTATTAAGATATTGATTTGGCTGCTTTAGCAGAGACCGAATAACAATAGATTAACTAAGAAGCCAAGATAGAAGTCTTTCTTTCCCATATAAAAGTCCAAGCTGGTAGGCAAACCTGGGAGTGTGAGCAACACTTCCCTGTGAGGTAGGACCTACGCCATAGGAACCTTCTATATTCTCGTTCTCTATTCTCTTGGATGATATCCTTGGTTAAAGTTGACTCATCATCACCAGGTTCAAGTCCCAGCTCTCAGAAGGAGAAAAGAGGAAGCAAAGAGTTTGCTATGAGGGCATGGCCCAGATGCTGTACCCACTTCCACTCCCCATCCATGGGCCAGAATTTAGTAATATGTCTATATTTTCCCTTTTTGCAAAAGCCTGTGAAAGATTAACCCTTAAAGCAACTCCCAGGTTCCCATACCTGTTCCATCAGGAAAAGGGCTATGAAAATTATGCAGTTCCAAAAGTGCCTGATCTCTGTATTAGTCAGCCAAAGGGGTGCTGATGCAAAATACCAGAAATTGGTTGGTTGTTTATAAAGGATATTTATTTGAGGTAGAAACGTACAGTCACAAGGCCCTAAAGAGTCCAACTCGAGGTACCATAAGAGGTACTTTCTCACCCAGAGTCTGTTGCCACGTTTTCATGCAAGATAGCAGGCGATGTCTGCAAGGTTTGGCCTCCTTCTTCCTCTGAATGCTCTGTGGTCCCAGCTTCTTCCTATATCAGCAGTAGGCTGGGATAAGTCTCATCTCTCCCGGGACTTGTTTCTCCCTGGGCTCAGCTGCTCAGGGCTCTGTCTCTGCAGCTGCAAATTATCAGGCGAACAGCTTGTCTCTCTTCCCAGGGCTTCTGCTGTGTCTAAGGAGCCATTTCTATTCCTCTGTGTTCTCCTGTGTGTTCACTTCCTGGGGTTCCAGCATCCAAAACTCTAACATCAAAACTCTACTCTCTGCTCTTCTCTGTGGTTTTCTCTGTGAGTCCCTGCCCACCTATTGACATGGCCCAATCAAAGCCTTAATCATTATTTAATCAAGTAAAAGTGAAACCTCTGAATCCAATCCAATTTAATATGCCCAGAGAGGCAGACCAGTTTATAAACATAATGCAATATCTATTTTTGGAATTCATAAACAATATCAAACTGCTACAATCTCCAATACCTATTTCAGGCTATGTGATAGAAAAGTGGATAAGGAATAATCTGCAAAAATGAGACAGGGAGAAGTGGAGAGGAGGTATCTTCATTATCTGTGCTTGTTCCAGAATTTGCACTCATCACTTCTGCTCATATCTCACTATGGAAATTTAGTCTCATGGCCACATCTAGTTGCAAGTAAAGCTAGAACATGTAGCCTCTAATTGGTAGCTGTGTTCCAGCTAAAATCTGAGTTTTATTACTGTAATAAAGAGAAGAAGGGATATTGGGATAATTAGAAATCTCTGCCACAGGAGTTAAACATCTATATTGCTAGTGAAGAAAAAGAGGTAGACAAGTAAAATAATTACAATACCGATAAATACATATCTACAATAAGGGTTTTCAAATACTCAGTATAGTAGAAATACTAATGATGAAAGTACAATAACCTGACTGAGGCCCACATCACCTTTTGTCTAGATTTTACATCTAGACAGATTATGTCTAGATTTTATCATCCAAACTGTTCTCTAGACTCCACTGGTTGATTGCCTCAAGCAGTTATCAGCAATATTACATTAACCATTCCAGTACAAAGTTCTACTCATATTAGTACTCAAAGCTTTTGGAGCTCCCTAACTCTCAGAGAAAAAAAGATCAAAATACCTCCTTGGCAGAATCCATGTCTGTGGTGGATTGAATTATATACCCCATTTTAAACATTCTTGTTCTTGATCCACATTCCTGTGGGTGCAAACCCATGGTAAATAGGATTTCTTGAAGATGTTAATTTTAGTTACAGTTTGGCCCAAATGAATGAGATTGGGAATCTCATCTGGAATCCTGGAATCTGGATTACTGGAATCCTGGAACGTGGATTACCAGACTTCAAGCCTCCAAAATCATGAGACAACAAATTCCCATTATTTAAGCCAACCCACTATGTGGCATTTGTCTTAGCAGCCCTGGAAAACTAACACAAAGTCTAACTCCTCTTTCCATCCTGATCAGCACCTAAAAGTGAATACCATCCAGCACCTAATTCATTATGTATCAACAACTAATATTTCTTTCTCATCACTCCAAATAACAAGCATTCAGTATTTGATGAATGAAGGAAAGTCATTCCACCCTTTCTTCTTATATCATTTTCTCCTTCTTTCTTGAGGCTATAATTGTCCCAGCTTGGATTTTTTCAACCATCCTTCCTCAATTTAGGAGATCCCTTTAAAATTCAGCTAGGTCCCAGCATTCCTCATCTCAAACCTTCTAGTCGCTCCGCATCTCATGCAGAGTAAAAGTCTAAGTTTTGACATTCTTGTAAGGCCCTACATAATTTGACTATTTCTGCGTCTTTGTATTTTATCTTAATGCTTTCTCTCTCATCTGTTCCATCTACCCTAGCCTCTCTGCTGTTCCTTTAATATGCCAGTTGAATGGCAGTGCCTTTGCCCTTTCTTGGTTTCAAAGCATGAAGGGCAACCCCCCCCACTACAAATCACTACCTCTTGCTCTTATGCCTTCTTCATAGTTTTGCTCAAAAATTAACTCTTTAGTTCCCATCTACCCTAAAATTTCAAACTTCCTTCATCCCTTCTTTAGCATTCATATATACCTTCCCTATTTTATATTTTTCTATAGATACTTATCACCTTCTAATATTAATTTAGTTTATTCTATGGCCTCTTACACTAAAAAGTAAACTCCTTGAGGGTTGGAATTTTTTTTTTTTTTGGTTTAGGAAGTGTCTTAGTTTGCTACAGGCTGCCAATGTGAAAAGGTCCAAATCAAGGCATCATCAGACATGCTGTCTCACCAAAAGTCAGCTGCTGGTGATCTTGGATTCTTGCCACGTGGCAAGGCCAAATGGCAGCCATTCTCTGCCTTTTTCCTCAAGCTCAGCTGTGGGTAATCAGGCATATGACTTGTCTCTCCCCTCTCCTCCCGGGCCTCTTGCTTCAGCTTCAGCTGCTCAGCTTATTCCAGCCTCTTGCCTCTCCCTCAGGCTTTCAGGGTTTCCCTTCTTTCTGCAGCTGCAGAAGATCCTGCTGTCCTCTCTCACGTGGCGAGTTAAAAGTGGTGACACTCTCTCTCTGTGTTTCTGCAAGTTTCTCCCATTTATAAAGGACTCCAGCAAGAGGGCCAAGACCCACCCTGGGTCATGCCTTACTGAAGTACTCCAATTAAAAGCCCCCAACTGAACTCAGTTCAATCAAAGGGTCCCACACTCACAGGAATCAACCAACTTAAGAACATAATTTCCTGGGGTCCACAAAAGCCTCAAACCAGCACAGGAAGTAAAGTGGAAATTCTGATTTTTTTTTTCCCCCAAATACCAGAGAGTATTTATATGACACTTTATATATAGTTAAGCTAAAGTTCATTAAAAATCTTCTCATTCAATTCAGGACTTCCTATTTAATTTAAATGATCTCTCAGTATGAAATGTATAATAACATAACATCTTTATATATGCTTTAATTTCTGGTAGGCTTAGTCATCTCTTTCTTCCATTTGTTTTTACCAACCAATCCAATGAGGAGGCAGGGCAGGCACTTTTTAAAAACTTTTAATTTTGAAATACTTTAAAATTTGCAGGACAGTTAGAAAAATAATACAAACCCTTACAGAGAACTGCAACACATCCCTGTCCCTTAAGCTATCCATCCATTTGTCTTTCTATCCATTTATCAATCCATTTTTTGAACTTGATTGTATGTTGTATACATCATGCTACTTGAACTCTTAATATTATCATGTACATTTCCTAAGAACAAGGATATTCCCTTATGAAACCATGTGAAATGCAGTTTTCAAGTTCAAGAAATTCAATGTTGATATAAAGCTTGCATTCTATATTCCAATTTTTTCATATGTCTCAACAATGTCCCTTGGAACATTTTCTCCTCCCTTGCTAGAGCCCATCCAGGATCACAAATTGCATTTAATTGTCATTATCTCTTTAGTTGCTCTTTCTTTTTTTTTTTTTTTAACGTGGGAACACATATACAACTTACAATTTGTCATCTCTATCACTCCCAAGCTCACCATCCAGTGGCGTAACTCATATTTACACTACAGTGGTACCCTCACTACTTTCTATTACTAAAACTTTCCCATCTCCCCAGATGGAAACCCTATACCCACTATGAATTAAGTTCCCATTCTCCCTAGCCCCTGCCCTTTGCTACCTGTATTCTAGTTTTGTTTTTTTTTTGTCTCTGTAAGCTTTCACATTCTCTGATATTTTCTTTTCAGTTACCATGGGGCTTAAATATAATATTCTAAAACTATAATACTCTCATTTGCTTAGATACCAACTTAACTCCAGTGGTATATACATACGATGTTCCATCCCCAAACTTTTATTTAGTTATTTTCACAAATTACATGTTTATACATTATGATTTCAAAACCACTGCTTTATCATTGCATTTTATGCCTTTACCTTTTTAGATTGTGTAGAAACTAAAAATTGGAGTTACAAACAAAAAACACAAATGTACTGGTATTTATATTTACCCATGTCATTACCCTTAATGAAGACCCTTATTTCTTCATGTGGCTTTGCTCTATTATCTAGTGTCCTTTCCTTTCAACCTGCAGTACTCTCTTTACCATTTCTTTTAGGGCTTGTCTAGTGGTGATGAACTCCTTCAGCTCTTGTTTATCTGGGAATGTCTTAATCTCTCCCCCATTTTTGAAAGTCAGTTTTGATGAATATAGAATTCTTGGTTGGCAGTTGTTTGCTTTCAGCACTTTAAATATGCCATTCCACTGCTTTCTTGCCTACATGGTTTCTGGTGAGAAATGGGCACTTAATCTCATTGAGGCTCCTTTGTATGTGACACATTGCTTCTCTCCTGCAGCTTTCAGAATTCTCTTTTGATCTTTGATATTCAATAGTTTGATTATAAAATGATACAGTTTGGGTCTATTTAGCTTTATCCTATTTGAGGTTCTTTGAGTATCTCAGATGTGTACATTCATGTCTTCTGTTAAATTTGGGAGGTTTTCAGCCATTATTTCTTTGAATATCCTCTCTACCCCTTTATCTCTTTCTTCTGCTTTGGGGGCCTTCCCCAGTTTATATGTTGTTGCACCTGACTAATGGTGTCTCACAGGCTCCTCAGGCTCAGTTCACTTTTCTTCATTCATTCTTCCTTCTGCTTCTTAGACTGGATGATTTCAATTGTCTTATCTTCAAGTTCACTGATTCTTTCTTCTACTGGCTCCAATCTGCTATTGGATCCCTCAAGGAAATTTTTTATTTCTGTTACTGGGGTATTCATCTCTGTTTGGTTCTTTTTCATAACTTCCATCTCTATTGATATTCTCTTTTTGTTCACCTCTCATGTTCCTGATTTCCTTTAGTTCTTTGTGCATGTGTTCCTTTAGCTCTTTGAGCATATTTAGGAACATTAAAAAAAAATCTTTGTCTGGTATGTCCCAGGTATGATCCTCCTCATTGATGGTTTCTAATGCTTTAAACTTCTCCTTTGCCTGGGCCATCACTTCCCATTTCTTTATATATTTTATAATCTTTTGTTGAAATCTGGACATTGTGATACCTTAATGTGTTATTGCTGGAGATTAGAATATAAGGCAACTGTTCCTTCAAACTGTATCCAGCTGGTGTTACAATAGGGCTTTCCTTTAATGCCAGGAGCTAACAAAAACAAGACAAAAAGGAAAAAAAAAACACCTTCCCCAGTTTTTGCAGATTGACCTGTGCAAGCACTCTCCTTCAGAGCTTATCTGTACAATGGGTTTGGAAAATAGTTTCAGGCCAAAGCATAAGTGCCAGCCCAATCCTTTCTGCACATATATCTTGTCTTGGGCATGGGCATGTGGCCCTAGGAATTCCCCCTCTTACATAGTTACAAATGTCCTCTCTTCCATAATAAACAGATTCTTCTTCTTTTTTTTTTTTTTTCTTAATAAGCAGATTCTTTATGATCTTGGGCACCATGCTGTATGTCCCATAGTCAGCAACCCCTTGCCCCAGGCAGCCACTTGACTGCTCTCCCACAGTGTTCTATAGGAAAGTTCTTTGAGCTGCTTTCTACATGTAGGTCAAGTTCTGGGTTGGTGAGTCCCTCAGGCCAGCACCAGACATTGGACCAGATAAACATGTACCCAGTATCTGCACAAGGGTTACTCTGCTCCCTCTGGAATTGGGAAAAGGGATCCACACTGGGAGGGCAAGTTGGCCCCATGCCTAGCTGGTGAAGGGTAGGAAAGGAGTCAGCCAGTGCACTATGAGATTCTACTGCTTTTTAAATGCCTTTTTCCTGATTTGTTACTGCAGTCTTTTCATTGTTTTCTGGAGCTTTGAGAAAGGTGTTTCTGCCAGTTCTTGCTCATTCTTCAAAGCTTCTGTGGGATGATGTGGCCCGAAGTCATCGTACTCTGCCATCTTGATCACAGCAGGGCCTAGACATTTTTATTTTCCATTTAGCTTTTAAGATTTTGACAACTTATTTTTTGGCTATTGTTCATGGATATTTAGTAAATGCAGAGCAAAGAATAGAATCTAGATTTCTAGATTTTTTTTTTTTAACTCAGACCATTCTCCATCAATCATTTTGTTCACCTTTGGTTGATGCATAATGTACATACAGAGAATGCATATATCATAAGCACGCCACTTGGTGAATATTAAACCAAAAGTACTGGTATAACCAGTACCCAAATCAATAAACATTAGCAACACTATGGAACCTATCTAGGACTCTTTCCAGTCACTACCCAAACACATCCCTAAGGTAACCTTATGACAACTATCAACATAGATTAATTTTGCCTCTTTTTGTACTTATATAAATGGAATTATACAGTATATAATTTTTTGGTGTCTGGCATCTTAAAATTAGCTGTTTGTGAGATGTAACCATGTTCTTACATGTGATTTTAGATTGTCTGTACTTATTGCTGTATAGTAATTTACTACATGAATATACCACAATTTTAAAAATCTATTCTTCTGTTAATGGGTATTTAAGTGGCTATAGTTTAGGGCTGTTAAAAATAGCACCACTAGGAAAATTGTAGTGCAGTTCTTTGAAGACATATGTATCAATGTCTAAAGATTTATGCCTGAAAGTAGAATTGCTGGGTCCTAGGGTATATATGGTTGCCTTTAGGAAATACATCAAAAAAGTTTTCAAAATTGATTTTCAGTTTTAAACTACTGCCAGCTATATATGACAGCAACGTTTGCTCTATATTCTCAGCAGCAATTAGTATTTTTTTTTAATTTTTAATTTTAGACATTCTAGTGGTTGGGTAGTTTATCTCATTGTGGATTTAATATTCATTTTCTTGACTAATGAATGTTTAATATATTTATTGGCCATTTGGATTTCCTCTTTTGTGAAGTGCCTTTTCAAGATTTTTTTTCCCTATCTCTTAGCTTTGTCTGGCTTATTGATTTGTAATACTTTGTAAATCATATTCTATTCTAAAATGATATGTCATTTGTCTAATATATTTACTGCAAATACCTTTTCTCACTCCGTGAGTTGCCTTTCCATTCTCTTAATGGTGACCTTCATTACTCTTTTTATAAAGAATATACTTTGTATAAAAGGAAATTATTATCTTAAACATTTTATTTTTTTGTTTAGAATATATCTCAACCATTCCAATTCACTCACAACAAAATACATGTACTTTAAGACACAAAGCTTTTAAAATAAACTGCACTGATCAGAAACAAAATAAAACAAAGGTGAAATAATGAAATAAAATGTAATTAAAGTAGAAAGCCTTGGCCAAAGAAAAGAAGAATCAATTTTGCCATTCATAAGGGTCAATATATTTATTGACTGATGTTCAAATTTAATGCTGAGCTTCTTGGTATTTATTGCTGAAAGTGGAACATTTTACACTTCTCATTATCACAAAGGAAGAAGGCTATCAATCCCAATAGAAAATTGAAGCATTCTCTACATTCAATTCTCAGAGAAATGGATCATTCAGCATCTTAAATATATGCAACATACCATATCTACGTTCTTGTTTCTCCTAAGAAATATAGGAGCTTAAAGGATTTCAAAAAGTGCCAAGTGCATGATATTGAATGTATCTCAGTGAAAGCAATTTTGCATGAGACTAAATTGACATGGTATGTGTGTGTAGACTTTTGGTGGTCCAATTTGTCCCAAGGATAAAATTCACAAAGCTTACAGTAGAGTGCAGTTTGTGTATATATACATTTTATAGCTCTGGATGCCATACCTCTTAGTTTGTTTTATGATAGGAGCAAGACAGCTGTTGTTTTTATTAGTTGTGAGAGGGGAAGTATGTGTTGTTATGAGGGCACAGAGAAGGGTGAACTGAAGTACTCTAGGTCTGAAAAGCCTTCCCAACATGTCTGGTGAAATATAAAGACAAGTACCTAGAAGAAGAGTTATGGGAGGTATGTAAGCACTCTGAGACAAGAGATATCAGGCCCTAGACATTTGGTTTCCAATCTTTATTTTCTTCTGTTCCATATTGGTTCAATTGAATTTTAAATTGGAGGCTGGGTGGAGGTTAGGTACGACACAATGAAAAACTGAGGCCAGAATGCATGAGAGAAGATAGTTTGTTGCTACATGTCCCAGAGAGAGGGGGTTCCCTATTAGGGGTCGACAGGAAGCGCCATCTCCTGGAGGGGCTCAACCACAGACAGAGCAAGAGGGGCCCATGGGCTTGTGCCTTTACAGGACTATCTAGGAGATAGTGCAGGTTTGGTTCTAGTCCACCACAATAAAGTGAATATTGCCCCCAAAAAGTGAGTTACGTGAATTTTTTGGTTTCCCAGTGCATATGAAAAGTTATGTTTACAGTCTATTAAGTGTGCAATTGCTCTATGTCTAAAAAAAGCAATGTACCTTCCTTAATTAAAAGATACTTTATTGCTGAAAAATACTGTCAACTGAGCCTTCAGCAAGTCATAATCTTTTTGATGGTGGAGGGTCTTGTCTCAATGTCGTTGGCTGCTGACTGATCAGGGTGGTGGTGGCTGAAGGTTGGAGTGGCTGTGGCAATTTCCTAAGATAACAATGAAATTTGCCTCATTGATTGACTCTTCCTTTCACAAAAGATTTCTCTGTAGCTTCCAATGCTGTTTAATAGCATTTTACCGACAGTAGAACTTCTTTCAAAATTGGAGTCAATCCACTCAAATGCTGCCACTGCTTTATCAGCTAAGTTTATGTAATATTCTAAATCTCTTGTCATTTCAACAATGTTCACAACATTGCCACAAGCAGTAGAATCCATCTCAAGAAACCACTTTCTTTGCTCATCCATAAGAAGCAACTCCTTATCTGTAAGTTTTATCATGAGATGGCAGCAATTCATTAACATCTTCAGGCTCCTCATCTAATTCTAGTTCTCTCAGTATATCCACCACATCTTTAGTTCCTTCCTCCACTCAAGTCTTGAACCCCTCAAAGTCAAAGGATTGGAATCAACTTCCTCCAAAATTCTGTTAATGTGGATATTTTGACCTCTTTCCATGAATTATGAATGTTCTTCATGGCATCTACAGTTTTAAATCCTTTCCAGAAGATTTTCAATTTACTTTGCCCAGATCCATCAGAGGACTCACTCTCTATGGCAGCTATAGCCTTATGAAATGTATTTCTTAAATAATAAGACTTGAAAGTCAAAACGATGCCTTGATCCATGGGCTACAGAATAGATATTGTGTTAGCAGGCATAAAAATAACATTCATCTCATTGTACATCTCCACCAGGGCTCTTGGGTGACCAGGTGCCTTGTCAATGAAAAACAATATTTTGAAAGGAAAATTTTTATTTTTTTGAGAGTAGGTCTCAATAGTGGGCATAAAATATTCAGTAAACTATGTGGTGAACATATGTGCTGTCATCCAGGATTTATTGTTCCATTTATAGAACAATAAATGTGCACAGGCACAGTAGATTTAGCATAATTCTTTAAGGACCTAGGATTTTTGGAATAGTACATAAGCACTAGCTTCAACTTAAAGTCACCAGCTGCATTAACCCCTAACAAGGGAATCAGTCTGTCCTTTGAAGCTTGGAATCCAGGAGTTGAATTTTCCTCTCTAGCTATGAAAGTCCTAGATGGCATCTTCTTTCAATAAAAGATTGTTTCATCTACATTGAAAATACGTTGTTTATTGTAGCCACCTTCATCAATTATCTTAGGTAGATCTTTTGGATAACTTGCTGCAGCTTCTACATCAGCACTTGCTGCTTCACCTTGCACTTTTATGTTATGAAGATGGCTTCTTTCCTTAAATCTCATGAACTAACCTCTGCTGGCTTCAAACCTTTCTTTTGCATCTTCTTCACCTCTCAGCCTTCATAGAATCGAAGAGAGTTTGGGGCTTGCTCTGAATTAGGTTTGGCTTAAGGGAATATTTGTTTGATTTTCTATCCAGACCACTAAAACTTTATATCAGCAATAAGGCTGTTTTGCTTTCTTATCATTTGGGTATTCACTGGAGTAGCACTTTTAATTTCCTTCAAGAACTTTTCCTTTGTATTTACAAATTGGCTAAAATGAGAGCTTTCAGCCCATCTTGACCTTTGACGTGCCTTCCTCCCCAAGCTTAGTCATTTCTGGCTTTTGATTTAAAGTGAGAGGCCTGAGATTCTTCCTTTCACTTGACTACTTAGAGGCCATTGTAAGGTTATTAATTGGCCTAATTTCTATATTGTTCTGTCTCAGTGAATAGCAAGTCCCAAGGAAAGGGAGAGGGACAGACAGGGGAACAGGTGGTCCATAGAGGTATCAAAACACATGCAACATTTGTTGATGAAGTTCTCCATCTTATATAGGTGCAGTTCATGGTGCACCCAATTGCGATAGGAACATCAAAGATCTCAGATCCCAGATCACCATAGCATATATAATAATAATGAAAACGTTTGAAATTTAGCGAGAATCACTAAAATGTAACACAGAGACACAAAGTGAGCACATGCTGTTGGAAAAACGATACCAATAGATGTGCTCGATGCAGGGTGGCCACAAACCTTCAGTGTGTAAAAAATGCGGTATCCGTGAATTTGTGATAACATGAAGCAAGCTCAATAAAACAAAATGCCTGTATTGTGGTCCAGGGTTGGAGACTAGCCGATTTCCCGTGGGAGTCTAGAATTGGTTAGTTTAAAGCAAATGCTCACGTAAAGGGAAAGGGACTGCGAGTCCAAGGGCGGTGGGTTTGGTCAGCTTATCATTTGGGACCAGCTGTGGGTTGTGGGTGAGGTGTGTGGGTGGTGTGGGTGGTGGCCGCAGATGCTGGTTTGGGCTCTGGGGGAGTTTCTGCCCCAAGTCTGGAGAGCTGCTTCTTAACTAGGCCCAAGGCCAGTGTTGAGGCAAGTGGCTTAGCCAAAGTAAGATGGATGCTGAGGCAGCAGCTCACAAAGCGTTTTGAGAGTTATAGACAATCCATCTGTTGATGCCTCAATGTCACTTATTTGGAGGAGTGTGGCAGTTTGGGTGGTTAATATATTTACTGCCAGAGACATAGCATTATAGAACCAGCACATAAGGCACTTGAGGGTATTGATTATTATAAAATGCCAATAAATATTAAAACCAAGAGCTGGAAGCCTTTTTGTAGCCATTTCCCCCACATTCAGGGGACAGCCATAAGGAAATGTCAGAAGTTTTTAAGGGTTTGAGGTGTTTCTTGAAAAACCTTGGTTATATGGTGAAAAACCTTGATCTCTTTTTTTTTTTAATTTTGTTTAAATTTTAAAGAAGGTTTAGATTACATAAAAAATATAAGGAATTGCCATATGACCTGCTCCCTCCCCCTCCCACACTTTCCCACATCAACATCTTTCATTAGTGTGGTACATTTATTACAATCAATGAACACATGTTGAAGCATTGCTACTAACCATGGGCTATAGTTTATATACTGTCCTGCACAATTTTGTAGGTTATGACAAAATATACAATAGCCTGTATCCGTCACTGCAGTATCATGCAGGACAACTCCAATGTCCCTAGATCTCTCGAACCGTCTTTTGTAAGTTGATTTGGCCTGCCCCGAATTATTAACATACATGCAGCAGGAAGTGTTTCTTATGGCACGGTACCCCCATTTCTGGCCAAGAGATATCTGAGGCTAGGCAGTTATCCAAGACTACCTGGGTGAGGGAATCTATTGTTGTATCGGCCCTTATTAGCATGTAGAGGGCAGGGAGCTTAGGCAGAAGAACAGAGGGCAAACACGTGGGCCTGTAGATGCTGGAAGGTTGTCTCTGCTGTGTGGTATTAATACGATAATGTTTAGCTTGCCAGTAGGGGGCTCCAGAATGCAAGGAGGCTTTACAGTCTTGAGGGAGGCGTGACTCGGGGCGACAAACATCCCATAAGGAAGAGGGGTCCATAGTTAGGCATGCTGTCATTGCAGCCAGGCAGTAGCCTGACATTTTCTTTTCCCATTTCTCAAGGCAGCATCTGGGTTTATCTGCTGGCTCCAGCATAGGGGTGGCTATGGTTCATCGGGATGATAGGAACAATTGTGGGTCATCCTTAAGTGACACCCCAGTGGTGGTCTGGGGCAGTGTCTTCTCCATCAGCGAACTCATGGGCTGGGACGATGTCGTCTGAGCTTGTGATCACCAGGGGCCCACCCTGGGGGTGGGCATCCCTTCCAACTAGCAATCCGTAAAGGATGGGCTTTTAAATACGACTGGGCGGCTCTAGTCATGATACCTGTAGACTTTTGTAAAATGGTTGTCATCACAGAGCTCCGTGATCTTTAGGGGGTCGTCTAGGACGCACCTAGCAAAGGCTTTGGCTACGTGTTCCGACACAGCCTCCTGCACGTCCCTTCACAGGGAGAATATGATTTGTCTACACTTTATGCCAAGTGGGTGTTAATTCTCTGTAGTCCCTCTTTGCCACCTAAGCTCTTGTTTTACAGTAGTATGAATGGCAGGCTGGGGTAGAGGATAATTAGCCACGCAGGGTTGATTTGATTATACTTGCGAGGCCATTGGTACCGTCTGAGAATCTTATTGAGGTTATGCCCAAGTTGAGAATTATTTGTGCATTGGTGCCAGCAGACCCATTTGATGTATAGGTGGGATGGTTTGAGGTCCTCCGCCATGCTCAGTGGCATGCTGGGCGCAGGTGGTTGGAGAGTGGCAGCCAGTAATCTCTGACGCATCCCTGGGTACAATTTTAGGATCAGCTGAGTCTTATTGGAGCATCCCCGAGCCTACCCATGGTGAGGCCCTGTGGGCCAGTAAAGAAGCCTCTGATCCCGCAGCCAGCAAAAATGCTACAAGCCAGAGCCAGGGTGGACATAGAAAGTGTGCCAGTCAGCAAGGACCAGCTTCTGGGGCTGCTACTGGTATCATGAGAGCCGGATGTGGTGGCGTTTGTCTCTCCCTGAGAGATTATGTAATGCTTTCTCTCAGGGCTTGCTCTAGGTCTGGTGTTTGCCAGCCTGGGTATTGTCCCTTCCCATGGTGGGGTAAAAGGAGGTCATTTTTTTTT
>JAQZBX010005408.1:0-36070 GCA_029593785.1 Cabassous unicinctus
CTTTAATAACTTTTGTGAGCTGAAATGCATAGAAAACAAAAACTGTGGGAAGAAAACACAGGACAGCATTCCTTTTAGTAGGAGGAACACATTGTCCCTAGAGAAGCTCTCTGTATATTCAAAGACTAATTATCTTTGAGCACAACTAGCAACCATGCCAACATCCTGTTTATCTTGTCACACACCGTTTGGGTTTGTTCTTGGGCTGTTTATAATATCACCAATTTCACTGACTTCGTATGTCCCACCTACATCTTGAAGGTATCTAACACTTTCAAGCATTCTGCTTAAGGATTGTTTTCCCCCAGAACTGTATGGCATCTTCAACTGAAGTCTATTCCTATGAGAAAGGCAAGGAGCCACTATATCTAAATTGATAAATTGAAAGTATTTCTCTGGATAGCAGAGAGGTCATCTGCTTTTCTGATAACTTCTTCTTCTGATTACAGAAGCCATTTTCTCTTTCTTCAAGCACTCTAGTATCTCTGAATAGTGCTATAAATCATAGGTAGCCAACCAGAAAGCCTCATGACCCAGGACATAAATGGTCTTCTACGGGTAGGAAAATTGAGAGAAAGGTACTGATTGGGGTACTGGAGAAAGACTCTCCTTCCATGACAGAGAGTAAAAAGAATGATAAAAGCCTGGAGCTACCCGATCATGTGAAGAAAATGTGCCCAAGAATGAAGCCAATATATAAAAATAGAATGGAGGGATAGTGGTTCAGAGAGAAAGGAGAATGAAAGAGAGAAAGATTTACTCATTGGTTTGATAGTATCTTTTGAATTCCTGAATTCAGCCAGCTCATAAAAAATATGAGAATCATAATTCCCACTTACATGAGTTACTAGATACCTGTTGTGATTAAGCACAAATAGGTAAGATTTTTTATATATGCAACTAAATAATTTTGAGAAAAATGAATATCCTGGGACACCTTAATTTTTCCTGTCCCACTGAATCAATCTCTCTGGCCAACCCTTCTTAGAGTCTATTTCCCCCGCTTGACCCTGAAATTTCATTGTCATTTACATTTATTTGTTGCCTTGTCATTCTTCTTAACAATCTCGTATATTTATTCTTTAATACATGCCTTTTTCCCTACTTCTTTGAATATAATTTTTTAAAACCTGTATTTGTTAGGAAACGTTCTGTGCACACAATGTATTTATTTTGATGGTTTCTCTTTTCTTTCATCAAGACTATCTGAAAACACAAGCCAGACTTATAATTTTAGAGCTTTTCCTTGCCTCTTCAGATACATTCCCTTTTGGACACTCAAATGGTGGAATATGCTGATCATTCTCTGAATGTCTGAAATACACATTCTTACTATTAAACGTACACATTGGGTGGCACTCAGCCATCAACAAAATTATGAATTCCAAACTGACAAGGTCACTTTCTCTTAACCTTCCTACCACTTACAATATTTCTTTATTGTTGAGAATTATATTCATGGGAACAACCTCAATCATCACTTTATCTTCTAGGAAATGAATTGTAGGGCAGTATCCTTACCCAGTATATGTCTTTATTGATGGGATTTCTTTAAAGAGACAAGAGTGCTTGGGTAAGAAGGGGTAGTAAGAATAAGAGGGATTTTGCTTGCTAGAGGTTTGAGGCATATCCTCTGTTATCCTCTGGACTAATTGCTGGGAAGCATTTCTCTACATTGCTGCACAGCACCAGAGTCATGGGTCACCAGCACATAGCCTTCTGGATTCCATTGGTTCTTCTATGTTGCCCCTACAATTTTAACCATTTCCCTTGCACTCATTACAGCTGTGCTGGGTGGGCCTAACATTAAGACACAATATTATGTGCTGCTTCAAAATCTGAAAACCAGAAGAAGGGCATCAAATGGCCTAAATGCAAATTCCCCTTCTCCACTCCACTTCCATAGATAAGGTAACCAAGCCAAACAATCTTCCCTATCAAACAGACCAGGCACAATTCCTACTTAACCCTGAATAGCAACTTTCAGTTTCCTGCCAGCCTGTGGAATTATTCAAACAACTCAATCATATCTACCCATGGAAACCAGGGGGCACCCCATCCTTGTGTTACACAAAGCCTACTTCCCATAACCCATAGTTGTTCACTCTGCTCCTGAGTGCAACCACTATTTAGGCATGCAGTGCCCTCTTCCCTCAGGCTCTCAGTATATGTTACTAAGAAACTATTACCAATCTCTTTTGTCCAATGTCGGGTGTCATGTGGTTGGCCACCCCTATAATCCTAGTGCAGGAATTGCTCCCTCACCAATGAGTGAATAAGAGGTATTTAAAACAAACTGTCAGCTAAAAATACATTATATAAGACAATTTTTATGTATATGTAAATATCCATTGTGTTAGCCTGCCAAAGGGCTGCTGATGCAAAGTACCAGAAATCCATTTGCTTTTATAAAGGGTATTTACTTGGGGTCTTTCTTACTTTAGTCTCTAAGCTGTGGAAAGTCTAAGTCAAGGCACCATATGAAGTGCTTTCTCACCAAAGTCAGCTGTCACATTTTGAAGAAAGATGGCGGGCAATCTCTGCCTGGTCTCTCCTTCCTCTCTGGACTTCCTCTTTCTCTTGAACTCCATGGCCCCAGCCTCTTGAGGTTTCATGCTTAAGTGATCCTGTAGTCCTCTCTCCTGGCATAGGGTTTATTTCTTCCTGGTCCTTCTATATCAGTCTCAGCAGTCCTGCTCTCTTCTTATTTCAGCTGTAAGCTATCAGGCAAAATGGTCATCTCTCCCTGGGGCCTCATCTGATTGAGCCTTTTCCTTTCTGTCACATGGCAGGATAAAAAATGACAGAGCTCTCTCTTCTTATGTGTCTGTCTGTCAGTGTGAGTCCGTTTATATCAGACCCAGCAAGGGGACTCAATCTGAGTCAGGCCCACTTATTTTTTTCTTCTTTTTTATGAATCCCAAAAAAAGAAAGATTATATTTATAAATTAATGTGTTCCTCTGAATGTGATACCCTTTGCTTGAATTAGATTCAGCTGAGGTGTCTTTGATTAAATTACCTGTTTAGATTAGGGCTTTGATTTGACCACATCAGTTAAGGCTTGACTTAGGTTGAACCCCCACCCCCTCTATGGGTCAATATGAATGGACACTCACTCAAGAAGAAGCGCCAGAAGAGATCACTCTGTCATTTTTGATCCTGGAGCCCTGGGGAGAGATCATGCATTCACCTAGCGTTTACAGCTGACCTTGGGAAGAGAACAGAACAGCTGAGACTGATACAGAAAGCCTGGAAAGAAACAAGCCTTATGCCAGGAAAGAGAGGAAATTCTGAGAGACAAGCCCTATGCCAGCCTGCAGGTGAGAGAGAGGAATCCCAGAGGGGAAGGCTGAACCCTCTCAGAGATCAGCGACCATCTTGCTTCAACACGTGGCAACTGACTTTGGTGAGAAAGCAACCTTGAGTTAGATCCTTTAGGGCCTTGTAACTGTAAATTTTTACCTTAAATACATATCCTTTGTAAAACCAACAGATTTCTGGTACTTTGCATTGGCACCCCTTTGGCAGACTAATACACTTACCAAAGGGAGAAGAATGGACCTCTTTCACAAAGAATTATAATAAATTATTTGTTCTGACATTTCTGGTTGGTACCTGGAAGACAGGCTCAAATGCTTGTTTTTATATTACTTAATCAAAACTGGCCTGGTGTTAAAGCTGCTTCCCCAAAACATTTACAGGCTAGCATCTTGGGTTATGGCTGCCTAAAGTGATAAGAGGTGGGACAAACCAACATGTTTGGGAGGACTGGCTGGGGGATGAGATGTCTATATTGGCTTTGAAAGCTTTGACACAGTCCTGGAATCTAGAAGGCCATATGCATACTTAGGCTGTGTGCATGCTCAGGAAAGACCTGAGAAGGCCCTAAGTGCTCTCTTTTTGCTCTCCTGAAGGCTCTGTGGAAATAGGATGTGAAAGCTAAGACAGAGTTGTAAACCATCTGACTGAGGGTTGAAGGTGTTCTCCAACACATAGACCCTTGGCAAAGACTGGAAATCTTTTGGTCCCAGATGTTTAAGAAAATGTTTGTCCAACTATTAGCCAACACTAACATTCCCCTTAAGATCAAGAGAAAGACAGGGAGGCCCACTTTCACCACTGCTATTCAACATTGTATCTGAAGTTCTAACCAATGAAATTGGGCAAGAAAAAAGAAATAAAGGACATCCAAATTGGAGAGGAAGTTGTAAAATTATCTCTATTCAAGATGGCATGACCCTATACATATAAAAATTCCAGAAAATCCACAGGAAAGTTATAAGAACTAATAAATAAATTCAGCACATTTTCAGAGTGCAAGATAAACATGCAAAAGTCAGTTGTCTTTCTATGTACAAGTAATGAACAATCAAAAGATTGAGGAAGCAATTACATTTACAATAGAATCTTAAATAGTAAAATATCTAGGAATAAATTTCAAAAGGTGAAATATTTCAAAACATTGTTGAAAGGAATTAAAGATCTAAATAAATGGAAAGATATCCCACATTAATAGATTGGAAAACTTTATGTTGTTAATATATTAATACAACCCAATTTGATCTGCAGACTCAACAGAATACCTGTCAAAATTCCAACAGCCATGTTTGCAGAAGTAGAAAAGTAGAAAATTGGAGGATTACCTCCAATTTATATAGAATTGCAAGGGTCTATGAATGACCAAAACAATCTTGAAAAGAACAAAATTGGAGGACACTTTGAGGTTTAAAAACTTATGACAAAGCTACAATAATCAAAAGAGTATAGCACTGGCATGAGAATAGATATAGAACACTAGAATAGAAATGAGAGCTCAGAAATAAATCAACACATCTATGATCATTCAATCTTTGACAGTCAATGGACAAAGAAACTCTATTTAAAAAGTGGTGTTGGGAAACAGCCAGCAAGTTGGCAGCAGAGTAAGGAGCTCCTAGAGTCAGCTTATGCTACAGGGCAGTTAGTAATCACTCAGAGCTATCTAAAGCAACTGTTTGGGGCCTCCAGAAGACCAGAAGAGCATCCTGCAACATCCTTGAATGTATAGAAAGAGGAGATTGCCCATCTGCAGAGTAGATTCCTAAGTAGAGCACTCCAGGCTGTGGAGGCTGGTGCCCACCCTTCAATGGCAGCATAAGCTGCTTTGCCTCCGGAACTATTCATTGGCTGGAATTGGAAGCTCTATTCAACAAAAAATGGGGTGGGGGAAGGGGGAAGAGGTGGTTGGACACCAACTTCAGCTACTGAGTATAAATTCAGCAGGCTAAAGTATAATCTTAAGAACAACTTAAGTTTGAACCTGTCCAAATCAGAAAGAGTCTGGTAGCTGCCATTTTTTACTCCGCCCCTGGCATGAGGGGAAGCTGGACTGAGTGAAAATCACAGTGACGGTAGGGACCAGTTTCTTTCCACCCAGATTGGCCTGCAACACCAAAACCCCACTTCTGGCAGGGAAGAGGCTGGCAGGCCCTGAACCTGCCTCTCCAGGTAACTGCAGGTACATTTGGCTGGCACAGACTGAACAGTCGGAAGTCTACCGGGGCAACTGCAGTCATTTTGGATCTGCATGGCATAGATTGCTGCCCACACCTGCAGCTCCATCATCGCCTCAGGCAGGGGTGGAAAGGGCGTGAAGCTTCATCAGTCTCTCTGGGCAACTACAGCCTAGGCCTGCATTACTCGGATTATTTCACATGGCTGTGGCTCTGTCCTTACCCCTGGTAGAAGAGAAAAGTGGGAGAAGCTTCATCCATTGCTAGGGCAAAGCAGGCAGCTTGAGCCTCCACAGCTTATAGCACCAACTACATCCTTGGCTCGCTCTATATAACCAGCAAGAGAGAAATGGCAAGAAAGACCTAAACTACAGATAGAAACTGTACCCAGAATAAATACATGTAGTAAGCCAGATTCCAAGACACACAAAAAAATAACAATCCATACCAAGAAACAGTAATATATGGCCCAGGCAAAGGAACAAAATAAGCCTCCAGATGGCATAGGAGTTGAGACAACTAATCATAGATGTTCAAATGATTTTCTTAATAAATTCAGTGAGATGGCTAAAGAGATTAAGGATATTAAGAAGATATTGGATGAGAACAAAGAAGAATTTGAAAGCATACATAGAAAAATAGCAGATCTTATGGGAATGAAAGGTACAATAAATGAAATTAAAAATACACTGAGATCATATAATAGCAGATTTGAGGAGGCAGAAGAAAGGATTGGTGAACTTGAAGAAATGGCCTCTGAAAATGAACATACAAAAGAATAGGTGAAGAAAAGATTGGAAAAACTTGAACAAGTTCTCAGGGAACTAAACAACAGCAAGTGATATACAAACATACATGCATGGGTGTTCCCGAAGTTGAAGAGAAAGGGCCAGAAGGAATATTTGAAGAAATAGTGGTAGAAAATTTTCCAACCCTATTGAAGGACATAGATATGCAAGTCCAAGAAGCACGATGTACTCCCATCTAAGAAAATCCAAATAGACCAACTCCAAGACACATACTAATCCGAATGTCAAATGCCAGAAACAAAGAGAATTCTGAGAGCAGCAAAAGAAAAGCAATTCATAACATATAAGAGATACCCAATAAGATTAAGTGCTGATTTCTCACCAGAAACCATGGAGGCAAGAAGACAGTGGTATGATATATTTAAGATACTGCAAGAGAAAAACTTCCAGGCAAGAATTTTATATCTGGCAAGATTGTCTTTCAAAAATGCAGCGAATTTAGAATATTCACAGATAAATAGAAACTTAGAATGTTTGTAACCAAGAGACCAGCTTTGCAGGTATACTAAAGGGAGTACCACAGTCTGAAAAGAAAAGATAGGAAAGAAGGGCTTGGAAGAGAGTCAAGAAATGAAGAATATATCAGTAAAAGTAACTAAAAGTGTCAAAAGAGTGATGAAAATAAAATACAACAGATAATACCCAAAGGTCAATATGGGTGAAATAAGAACTGCCTTTACAGTAATAACATTGAATGTTAATGGATTAAACTCCCCAATCAAAAGACACAGACTGGTAGAGAGGATAAGAAAATATGAGCCCTTCATATGCTGTCTACAAGAGACTCACCTTAGACCCAAGGATACCAATAGATTGAAAGTTTAAGGCTAGAAAAAGATATTCCATGCATTCAGGAACAAAACAAACAAACAAAGCTGGGGTAGTTATAATTATATTAGATGAAATAGACTTTAAAAGACACTAGTAATGTGCAAGCTAAGGAGGAAGTCAGGGGAAAAAATTCCATTTACAATAGTGACTAAAAGAATCAAATATTTAGGAATAAACTTAGCCAACCATGTAAAACACTTGCATTCAGAAAACTACAATGCATTGTTAAAAGAAATTTAAAAAGACCCAAATAATTGGAAGAACATTCCATGCTCACAATTTGGAGGACTGAATATCATTAACATGTCAATTCTACCCAAATTTATATAGAGATTCAATGCAATCCCAATAAAAATTCCACCAGCATTTTAAAAATAAATGTAAAACACGGTTATCAAATTTATTTGGAAGGGTAAGGAAACCTGAACAGCCAGAAACATCTTAAAAAGGAAAAGCAAAGATGGAGGACTCTCACTTCCAGACTTCAAATGATTTTACCTAGCTACAGTGGTAAAAGCAGCATGGTACTGGCATAAACATAAACACATAGACCAATGGAACCAAACTGATGGTTCTGAAACAGACCCTCACATATATAGTCAAGTGATTTTTGACAAACTTTTCAAACCCACCAGCAGGGGCAGGACAGTCCATTCAACAAATAGTGCTGAGAGAACTGGATATCGATAACCAAAAGAAAGAAAGAGGACCCCTATCTCACACCTTAAAGAAAAATTCACTCAAAATGGATAAAAAACCTCAATATAAAAGCAAGAACCATAAAGTTTCTAGAAGAAAATGTAGGAAAACATCTTCAAGACCTGGTGGTAGGTGGTGGATACTTAAAGGAGTTAAGAGGAGGACTGAGATGGACTATTGATTCTTAAGATATGTAGAAGTTTTAATTAATTTTACTATAAAAGTGTGGAAATGTATAGAGTTGAGGGTAACACATTATAGTGAGTAACAACTGGTTTATAAATGGGATTGTGGCTGGAAAGGGTAGTCTAGGGATAAAAATGTCAATTGTAAGAAAGCTATAGAATAAGCTAGGGACTGAATAGCACAGTAATCCCAGAGGTGGATGAGAATTGTGGTTGATGGTACAGATGCAAGAGTGTCCTTTGTGAGCTAGACCAGATGTACGTCACTATTGCAGGGTCATAGAAATGTGGAGAAGCTTGGGAAAAATACAACCTGAGTGACCTATGGACTGTGATTAAGAGCAATACTGTAATATTCAAGCATTTATGCCAAAGATGTACTGTGTTGATAATGGGGGAGTATGGAAATAGTGTGCCAATGTATGCTATGGACCATGGTTAGTGGTAATAGTTTGATGATATTATCTCATATTCCATAACAAATATTCCATCATAATGTGGTGTGTTGACAGAGGGGTGTTATATGGGAATTCTGCACATATGCATGATAGTTTTGTAAGGTCACAACTTCTGTAATTAAAATATATTTTAAAAAAACAATAATAGGGTAGGTTAGGGGGGAACTACACCAAATGTAAGATAGTTAGTAGTAAGATTTTGATGATATTCTTTCATAATTTGTAACAAATGTCTTACAATAATGCCAGGTGTTGGTGGTGGGTTGATGTAGGGGACCGCTGTATGATGTTATGCTTATTTGCTTTGTAAGTTCACAACTTTTATTATACATTAATGTTTATGTATGTTTATGTATGAGTGATATATTTCAATAAATTTTTTAAAAATGTGTTTGGAGGACAGGAAATCCACATGCAAAAGAATGGGGTTGGACCCCTACCTCTCACTATATAAAAAATTAATTCAAAATGTATCCATTACCTAAAAAAATACCATAAAAATATCTGAAAAAACAGGGGTAAGTCTTCAAAACATGTATTTGCTAATGGATGCAAGAGAATCCAAAGAAATAATGAATAATTGGACATGATCAAATTTTAAAACTCTTGTTCATGAAAGGGCATTATCAAGAAAGTTAAAAGACAACCTACAGAATGGGGAAAAATATTTGGAAATCATGTATTTGATAAAAGTTTAATACTCAGAATATACAAGGAACTCCTGTAACTCAACAAGAAAAATTAAACAACCCAATTAAAAAATGGACAAAGTACTTGAATAGACATTTCTCCAAAGAAGATATTCAAATGACCAATAAACACATGAAAAGATCTGCAACAACATTATTCATTCAGGATTTTCAAATCTAACCCAAAGTGAGCTACCTCTACACAACCATTAGGATGACTGTAACGAAAAAATATAAATCTAAGTGTTGGCAAGGATATGAAGAAACTGGAACTCTTGCGCTCTGTTAGTGGGAATGTAATATGGTACAGCCACTCAAAAGTTAAATATATGACCTGGCAATTCCCTTGTAGTATATAACCAAAATAATTGAAAACAGGGACTTGAAAAGATACTTGTATGCCAATGTATATAGAAGCATTTTTCATAATAACCAAAAGGTGGTAGCAACCCAAGTGACCAATAGCAAATGAATGAATAAGTAAAATGTGTAATATAGATAAATGGAATATTATTCAGCTGTAAAAAGGAATAAAATTCTGATTCATGCTACAGACATGAATAGCCTTTGAAAAACATTATGCTGAGTGAAATAAGTCAGACACAATAGGACACTATTGTATGATTCCACTTATATGAGATGTTTAGTATATGCAAATTCATAGTGTGAGAAAGTAGAATAGTGGTTGCCAGCTCTGGGGGAGGGGAGATTGAGGAGTTATTGTTTAATGGGTACAGTTTCTGTTTGGGATGAAGAAAATGTTCTGGAAATAGGGTGATGATTGCACAATTTTGTGGATATACTTAATGCCACTTAATTATAAATTTAAAGTGGTTAAAAAGATAAATTTAAAATTATGTATATTTCACCACAATGAAACTATATTTTGAAATGTTGCAAAGGTACAATATCAACATATAAAAATAAGTTCTAATTTTATATGTTAGCAATGAGCAATCAGAAAAATAAAAAGAAATAATTCCATTTCAAGAGAATACTATTCTTAGAAACAAATTTAATCAAAGAAGTGCAAGACTGAAAATTACAAAACATTGTTGAACAAAAATAAAGAAGAACTAAGCAAATGGAAGGACATCCCATACTCATGGATTAGAAGACCTTAATATTGTTGAGATGGCAATACTACTTAAAGCAATCTACAGACTCAATGTAAACCCTATCAAAATCACTGAGGCATATTTGGCAGAAATGGGATTTGCTGATCTTCAAATTCAGACAGAATTGCAAGATTCCCCGAATGCCCAAAACATTTTTAAAAAAACAACAAAGTTGGAGGATTTACATTTCCACGTATCAAAACTTACTACAAAGATACATTCATTAAAACATTGTGAGATTTGTATAATGGTAGGCATCTAGACCATTGGAATAGAATTGAGAGTACAGAAATAAACTTATACATCTGTAGTCAACTGATATTTGACAAAGATGTCAAGTCTATCCAATAGGGAAATAATAGTCTCTTCACCAAATGCTTCTGGGAAAACTGGATAACTACATACAAAAGAATTAAGTTGGACTCCTGTCTCATTCAATATATAAAAATTAACTAAAAATATATCAATGGCCTAAATATGAGTTAAAACTATAAAACTATTTCATGAAAGTTGAGAGTATTTATGACATTGGATTTGGCAGTGCTTCTTAAATGATACCAAAAGCATAAGCAATCAAAGAAAAATAGATAAACTGGACTTCATCAAATTAAAAATTTTGTGCATTACAGGGCACTATCAAGAAAGTAAAAAGACAACCAAGAGAATATGAGAAAATATTTGGGAATTATATATCAGATAAGGATTTTATATCTAGAATATATGAAGAATACTTACAACTCAACAATAGAAATGCAAATAACCAAATTAAAAAATGGGAAAACAATTTGAATAGACATTTCTCCAAAGAAGATATTCAAGTGGCCAATAGGCATATGAGAAGAGCCACAGCAATATTCTTCATTAGGGAAATGCAAATCAAAAACACAGTGAGCTACCTCTTCACACCCACTAGTATGACTGTAATAATAAAGATACACAGTTACTAGTATTGGCAAGAATGTGGAGAAATTTCTGGTGGGAAGGTGAAGTGGTGCAACCACTGTCAAGAACTGTTTGGCAATTGGTCAAAATGTGAAAGAAAATTACCATATGACCCAGCAATTCCATTTCTAGGTACACTTAAGAGAATGAACCATATGATCATACAAAACCTTATATACAAATGTTCATGACAACACTATTCATAATAGTCAAACGTGAAAACAACCCAATGTCCATCATCTGATTATGGATAAGCAACATGTGATTTATTGAAACAGTGGACTATTATTAGCCATATCACAGAATGAAGTAATCACACACTACAACACAGATAAACTTTGAATGTATTACACTAAGTGAAAGAAGTCATCACAAAAAAATCCATATTATATGAAATGAAATGCTTAGAATATGCAAATCCATAGAGATAGAAAGTAGATTAGTGGTTGATAGGAGATAGATGAGGGGAGAATTAGGACAAATTGTTATTATATACAAAGTTTCTTTTGGAAGGATGGGAATGTTCAGGAATAGATATTGGTGATAATTGCACAACATAGCGAATACACTAAAATCCACTGAAGTATACACTTGAAAATGGTGAATATTATGTTATATAAAGTATATCTCAATAAAAATGCTATAAAAATTAATATGATCAGTATAGAAAGAGGTATGAAAAATAGAAACACAATAAATGCCTATCAATATGTAATTATTTAATAAATTCCTACACATCCTTACACTGGAATACAATGCATCTTTACAAAATTATATAATGAATATTCCTTAGCATGAGAAAATATTATTGCATGTGAAAAATTCAGATTACCAAATTATAGATTTCATCTGATTACTTATTTCATTAAAGAACTCATACATATTTGCTTATGCATATTACTATCATTATCAGGAGAACAATCATAATGAAAGCTAACATTTATTGAACACTTACTATGTGCTTTAAACACAACCCATTAATCCTTCCAAAGTCATATATTATAGGTACTACTAATATGCTAATTTACTGAAAGGAGCCTAAACCGAAAAGATTAAGGAACATACACAAAGTCACATGCCTAGTAATGCGTAGAAATTCAAACTCCTGTAATCTGGTTCCAAAACCCTTGCAATTAACATGGAAAATAGGATAAAAGATATATTTTGAACTGTTAACAATGGTTAATATTTGTGTGGAATTCTAAGTTCTACTATTTCTTCTTTATAATTTTCAGTATATTCTGAAAGTTTTCTCAATATGTGTCTATTTCTTTTCTGAAAGAAGCATAGGAATACTATGATCAAAAAGTGTATATAAAATGAAGGAGAAAATATTACTCTAAAATTCCCAAATAGCATAGAAGTCCCCATGTGAAATTCTATCCTTAATCATAATAACCTCACCTTAGTAAGGGCCAGGAGAGCAACATGATTCAGAGCAGAGTTTACTAATAATGAGGCCCAGGCGATGGGTGAGGAAACAGGAAACAGAGGGACTTTCCTATGAGGATAGATTAAAATATGAAAACCTATCATCAAGGAAGCTTGTGGAAATAAGGGAATTGGAGAAATGAGCTTAAAATCAGAAAAGATGATTAGGGACTTGATCACCAAATTTTTAAATGAGGACTTTAGGACATGGTTAAAAAGCCATGGATAAACTCTTCCTGGTGAAGACAGAGACGGTCTCCACTGTGATGCATTCCCCTAACATTGCAACACAAAAGCCTGTGGGAGAAAGGGGGTAGGAATATATGCCAACAGCTGCATCCCTGCTCCATTCCTCCACCTCCTGCCGCCCATGTACTTGCTATGCTTTGAAATAAAATAAATAATCATAGGACAATTAGCCTGTGTTGTGGGTGCCATGAGGCAGATATTAAAGGGAAACCATAAAGTTACCTTGAAACAACTGTTCTTTGTCTGTGAGAACATATAAAATTGTAAGCAGGTAGATACCCTATTGTTAGGATAAGGGTTTATGTGAAGGACAAACGAGCCTTCCCTCCATCTCTCTCTCTCTCTCTCTCTCTCTCTCTCTCTCTCTCTCTCTCTCCCCGCCCCTCTCCTACCACCCTCTTTCCCCCTCACTTCCTCTTTCCCTCCCTCCCACCCTCCTTGTCAGAAAGAAGAGAAAGGAAGGAAAGGAGAAGGAAGTCAACCAAAGTTACCTCTTCAAGGCAAGCAGGGCTCTTGCAAGGAGGAGGACATAGCCTAAGACAACAGGGAATAAGGTAACTGACACTTCTGTACTGTCAACCTATGCAAGAAGAGTCAAACATGACCAGAGAAAACCTGGGAACCGATTAACTGGCATTGACTGAAATTTAAGACTGTGGAACTTCAGCAATCTCTTTGCTGTCTGCAATCCTATCTCTCTCTCAATCTCTGAGAAGACTATTTCATAAATTGACCCTCTTTCCTCAAACTTTCAATAATTCCCCACCACATCTGGCTCAGTGATGAACTTGCCTTTTATTTCCAAGAGAACAAACAAGCTCCTTTCTAAGAATAATTTTTTTAAAGACTTATTTTATTTATTTTATGCCCCCACCTCCCACCCCTCCCATTGTTTGAGCTTGCTGTCTGCTCTCTGTTCATCTTTTTTTTTTTTTTTTAGGAGGCACTGAGAACTGAACCCTGGACCCCTCATGTGGGACAGAGGCACCCAATCACTTGAGCCACCTCCTTTCTCTGCTTGTTGTGTCTCTCATTGTGTTTCCTCACTGTGTCTCTTCGTTGCATCATCTCGCTGCATTATCTTGTTGCGTCAGTGCACCGCGCCAGCCTGTCAGGTCAGCTTATTGTCTTGCTCATCTTCTTTAGGAGGCACCAGGAACCGAACCCGGGACCTCCCATGTGGTAGGCAGGTACCCAGCTGCTTGAGCCACATCCGCTTCCCTCTAAGTATAATTTTTAATTTGTGCATTAGGTCCTCTCTCCTTTTGCCTCCTTTTGGATATCACTGTAGGAATTGTTTCCTCTCTCTCACATGAAAACCTTGATCCCACTCTACTGAGTCACTCCCATTAGCATAAAAATGCCTGTAGTATCTCTGTCTTTAATAAAATCAACAAAAGCAACAATAACTAAGATTGATCTTGATCTCCACATGGCTTTCCCATGCAGCTTATTTCTCTTCTCCCCTTGTGTAGTAAGGAATTTGGCCTCACCTAAGAGAGATCTGGCCTTTGTCCCTGTACCTGGGGTGTAACCTCTAAATCCAGGGAATCTCCTCCAGGAATAAGAATGTCTTTGTTATTCATATTAAATTAAGCATAAGACATACTCTTTTTTGTTTGCTTGTTGGCTGTTTAGCTGTACTAAAGTGTAAGATTCCTGGGAGCTTACATTGTTTTGTTCACTGCTGTGTCCTGAGAACCTGAACCTAGAGAACAGTAATTACTCAATAAGCATTTATTAAAAGAATAAAATCCCTGGCATTTTAACTGCTAACAGGAGTGACAAGTTGACACTCTAAGCAACTCTACTACAGGTTAGAGGACTGGGAAATGGGAGAATAGTTCTGCCTCAGTCAAAGCAATGAGCCAGGAAGTAGCAATTCTCTCCATGAACTGGGAAGAGGAAAATCACATCTACTAGCCCAAGAAAGAAGTGTAGATCTTTGACCTTAGATGTGAGTGGAAACAGTTCCAGAAAGATCTCAACATCCTCACATCTAGGGCAGGGCCAAAATGGCATTCACCACACAGTATAGAAAAAACATAGCTGAGCAGTTTAAAATAAAAATCCAATTCCCAGGCAAACGCAAATGTGAAACCAGGACATTCCATATCCAGAGAATGCACAAAGCTTCCCAGGAATGTAACCCTCACTGAAGATGACCTCACAGGCAAAAACTTTATGAAAAAGTTGAAAAGGACATTAAGTATGCTTCAATTTTAAAAGCAATAAATGAAGAAACAGAATCCATAAAGGAAAAAGCCATTATGAAAAAGATCAGACAGATGTGAAAACTAATCTAGAAATGAAAATAAAAAAGATCATCATGAAAACACACCACTCAGTAGATGAGCTAATCTATTCATCTATCTAAAGAGAGAACTAGTGATTTGGAAGCCAGATCTAGCGAAATCACTCAGAATATTTGAGAGAGAGAAAAAGAGAGAGCATACATAACAGAATTCATAAGACACAGAATCTGGAAAACAAAAGTTCCAAAAGGAGTTCCAAACAAAGAGGATGAATGGTCAGATAATAGATAAAAGAAAAAAGGCTGAGATTTTTTAAAGGCATATATCCTTATGCTGAATAATTGGATCAAGTTTTCTGCAGAGTAAAAAAAAAAAAAAAACCTCCCACTACGTATAGGTCACAGCAGACCTGTAAAACAGCAAGGACAAAAACACAAACAACAAGCCATTAGTGAGCAAAGATTGTTTGACTGTCTTAGGATAACAAGTCAAAGCAATGTAGACTTCTCATCAGGTAACAATAGCTGCCAGAATATAATGCTTTAATATCTTCAAAGTGCTGAGGAAAAATAACTATCCATTGGGATTCTCCCCCCACTGGAAATGAAGGCAAATATAAACACGTTCTGAGAATTTTTTTTGGTTTGCCCCATACATCCTACACCATAAGAACTCTTAAAAAGAATTCTTCGGCAGGAAAGTGAATAAATCCTTAATGTGACCTTAAGTTTCTATTTAGCTTAAAGATACAGACATGTTTTGTTTTCTCTCAACATTTTAAAAAATTGAGCCAACATACAAAAATTAGGAAATGCCTGATACAATCAAGATTTCTCATTTCTCCTTTAAAAAAAAAAAAAAAGATTTGGCTACACCCAGTCCACATTCTAGGATGAACTTGGCCGAGCTGGAGTAGCAGTTGCCTTCGTTAGAGAAGGTGCCCAGTGATGGTTCTCATCTCTCCCACACCTGCTTGCAAATGGACTTATATCTAGCCAGCTTCATTCAGCTAATTACCTGCCCGATCCCTGTAGAAGACTCCAGATTAGGATTCATGACCTTAAAGTGTGTGGAGGAAAAGAAGCACTAGCATAACATGTGGCTGAGGCAGAAGCTACTCAGGACTTCATCACTGGGTTGGTAGTAATTTATGATTGTGAACTAATAGAGTGCAAGTATGGGAAACCATGGTGGCACTGCCAGCAGTGTGACTGGCAAGTGATTTCTGCAGTGACAGGCACGGCTCTTTCAGTTTGTGCAGAGCTGGCTTTCAACAGTGACAGCCACGGCCGTGAAGGTAACAGCACAAGTAAGTTCCAGGATGGTTCTGGATTTCTTAGAAATTTTGTGGCTAAAACAGGTCTTAAGAAAGAGATAGTGAATTGCCTGCTAAGAAGGGTAGGTATATCCTCAAATGCCTAACTGGAAAAATTGAATTGTCTTTATTTACAATCTAGCTGGTGGAACGGATCATATCCAACTGCCAAAAACTACACAATATCAAAAAAGCTTCAATGAGAAGCCATTATAAATATGGTCAGGAGGAGGAGGAAGGAGGAATAAGAGAGAAAGGGCATTCTTGAAATAAATTTTGATTTAGTTTGCCCACCTACTACAGAGTATATACTGCTCTCATTCACTGACTGTAGCAACGCAGTGATATTTGGAGATTTGGAGGTCTCGTTAAACCCATCAAGGTTCTCCAATGTAATGGATTCTTTTTTCCTGGACGGAACTCAGCATGCTACACCAGAAGCAGAGCAATCTGATTGGGGGCAGGAGGAGAAGAATCTATTAACATTAAATTAAAACTGCAGATTTCAAAAATAGGACTAGAACTAAGTTATAGGTTGATAGAGCATCATTTCAGAAAAAGGATAAAGGGATGTTTTGTGTTTTAAAAAGTAGGGCACTTAGGTTAATTTCCTAGAGAGGGTAAATAAACTAACCGCTGACATTTGGATTTATACTCTGGGAGTTTCAGGATGACGGGGTGTTGGTCGAGGTGGCCTTGTCTCTCGTTGCCAGCTACGAAAATTACACACCAAAGCCACAGTCCTGTCATTTTTGCAAAAGTGTACTTTACTCGGTTGTAAAATATTCAATGTTCTTGAGATTAAATATCTGAATATTGCTTCTGAAGGAACAGCTGTCAACTTAAATCTAAGGTCTAGTTTGTTTACTGGCTGTATTTTATATCCTTTAGAAAATGACACAAAACGGCAATAAAATCATTGTAAGTATTCTACAGGGGAATATAAATGCCCTTTGGTTACAGTGTACATATCTTTATACCTAATTCCAGTTTATTTTCCTAGGAATTATGTTAAATATGTAAAAAGCCTTTTCTCATAAAGCTAAAAATGCTAGATGCTTCCAAGTTGTAATTCAGCATTAGTGTCAAGATTGCTTCAGAAAATAAGCTACTACTGCTGTTTCATTCCTTTTAAGTGTCACTCAGCATACTATATGTGGTTTTGCCCATAAAATAAACTTAAATGATTTTATGTCAGTGTTTTAGACAATATAAGTGAAATTAAAAACAATTTATAAGATGTGAATATGTAAAAATAACTAATTTTAAGCAACCGGTTTTTACAATGTTTTATCATATTATCATTAAATACTTTGTTCAGCTTTTTATGGAAGAATTTATTCCATAAGCTAAAAATGGGGGAATTCTTAGGGAGAAGAAAGAAATATATTTGTATACAGTTCTTAGATTAAGTGACACAATTATAGAATACACCTAAATACTTTCATAATATTTCTGTATATGAGAAGTATAAAAAACAATAATCATGCTTATTTAATTTTTGTCATGAGTGAATTATCTTTAACCTTTTTAAGAAATAAGTATTAGGCAGCCTTATCAAATGGAGTCAAGATAAAAATCACTGAATAGTAGTACCATGGCATGTACTAAAAAGGCTCATCTCAAGCATTGACTTTAGGACACATGGATGTTAAATATAATGCCAAAACTTAAAATTTTCTTAAATATTATATTAACAAGATTAATACAGAAAGGGAAGCATGCAAATAGGTTTTGACATTTAGAAATTCACAAATTAAGAAACCATTCCCCAAATCCAATTCAATAATAAAGAAATATATATGGAAATAAAAGTGAACACATTTTTGTTCAAGGTAAAATGTTTTAATCTTTACCAATCATACAATATATATTTCAAATCTTTAATGTCTCTGTTAGACATTTAACCATATATTTTGGTTAATATGCCAAGGCTTGTTTTTTGTTATAAACTGTTTCTTTATCCTTAATATACCTTTTAAATTATTTCCTGTGACTTGGAATATTATGAAAGTTTTCTTTATCCCTATGTCATAAAAATTATATGTGTATTATTTCTCATAGTGACATGCATTCAGTAATAGGGCAATGCTTTTCCTCAGCTTTCAGATTTTACAATTATTTGGAGATGGAAAGGAAATCTAAAATGCTGAAAAATTTTTAAGTGTAAGAGTATTTTCAAAAGATAGGTAGCTGATCTGATCATTCTTTTTCTTATATACATAAATAAAAATATGAGTCTCTAAAAAGCAGGAATTAACTAATGAATGGTTATTTCAAACTGCAAGTACAGATGAAGTATAGAGAAACTGAGCATTTTGTAAGATTGGACAATATTAGTTATTTTTTAAAAAATGCAGAATCTCTAATATATTTCTAAAATCACAGTTAGTATGTAATGAATGGCACCAAAACAGTTCATCATGATTTTTTAAGGAAACTGAACATAGCTATATTAAAACTAATTTGGTCACTAAACGTTAAGCAATATTTTTGAAGCGCTCAAAATATGTTTGAAATATTCAGCTTTTTAAAAGCAAATCACTGTATTTCAAGAAAATGTGTCTGGAATCTATTGTATTTCTTTTAAAATTGTAGTATGATAGGTTTAAAAGAGCTGTGCAGGTTACCAAAGATACATGTAAAAAGTAAGTGGAGCCGGAGTTGAGAATTTTCTTCCCTAGTTTTATGAAAAGCAAAAACATATATACAGGAATAATAATTTTGTGAAGTAAGCTTTAAAAGGGGCTAAATTCCTATATAAATGATTTGTAACATATGTCTATCTAAGACTTTTCATACTATGACAGAAGTATCCTATAAGTGACATTATATTGAAATACTAGACTGATAGTTACTTGAATTTCTCTTTGCTCTTCCATTTTGTTTCTTGTATTGCGTTGCTTATAATAGGGTCCAAGTTTTAGATATAATCAAATGTGAGCCTCCACAGTTTTGCTAAAATGGTTAATCATATCATTCTTAGTAACAGGAAAAGGCAAAATAGGAAATCATTCTTAGTAACAGGAAAAGGCAAATATCAGGACCTTATTTATAAAAAAAAAAAAAAAAGGATTCAATAAAAGTGGCAAATGTTGCGTCTGAATTTGAAAACCAGAAATAAAAGATAATAGTGAACTTAATCTTTTCAAAAATGTTTTATGCAGAGCCATAACCATTACCATTACTACTTCTTTTTAATGTGTATTTGCTTTATTGGTAGGGAAGCAAAGGTGGCCAAAGGACATGCTGAAAATTCTTATGCCGGTGTTGTGTACAAAACGTAAATTCAACATTTTCTAAATTTGGGAAAGAGAATATGACTTTCTTTCACTTGCCTACATGAATCAAGTCTAATATTTTTCTTTTGATGGGCTTAAAACACTATATGATAGTAAACACGAGGGCAAATTTGCTCCTTCCCAGGTGCAGGGAGAAACTGATGGAGTAATTCCCACCCCTTGAAATTGTAAGATATCACCAATAATTTGCATAAGTTTAATGAAGGTTTTCTATGATCCAACTTTTCTGTATTTTCCTACTGATTTCCTCTTCTTCAGTATTGTGCATATTTCTCTCTCTCTCACACACACACACACACATACACAGATACTCCAAATTGGTCGTTGTAAAAGATGACTATGGGAATTTCCAAATATGTTAATTAATATATTCTGAAACAAATTAAAATGGAAAAGTTAAAGTTTAAAAATGCTTAGTTATCTTTATGAGGTTTTGCCCTGCAATGCATTCATTCCTTGAAAGACAAAATGGGCTTCCTCCTTCCCCCCTCCATTGATTCAAAGCTTCATGCGAGACTTGCAGGATACAGGTAACTTAATAAGCTATCTTCTCATTAAGCATGATAAATCTGAGGTCCAGTCTCTCTATACCTGCTCTTTGCACCGTGTGGTCCCTCAATTCCATGAGCAGAAGTAAAATCCAGAGTCTGATTAAAACACATCTCATAATAAATTTGTTGCGGTTTTTCGTTTCCTCCTTTCTCCTCCTGCTGCATTCTTATCAGCAGAGCACTTAACAACCACTAATTGGTTAATCTGTTATTTAGGCAAGTATTAATATTCTCATTTTGCAGACAAGGAACCAGGCCTCCTGCTGTGCATCTCCTGGCCCTGGGTAAGGAGTTCTTCAGATGGGAGATACAAAGTAGGTGAGCCTGTCCTCCAGAGATTCAGCCGCTTGCCTAAAGCTGCGCAGCAGGTGCGCCTGCCTTAGATCTCGAGTTCCTGACTCCCAGTTCTCCGCCCAGACCACCAGGCGCCACTGCCTCTAATGACAAAAACCCGTTTTCCCATTCCGCTCCAACGAATGCTCCAAGGACTTTCTTAATTGCGACTGATACCCTGGGATTGGGAAGCTTATTTGTGACTTGATGAATCTGCACCAGTCTTGCCTGGGTTTCTAGGTTTTGTAGCACTAAAACTTCAGAGTAACTTTGTTCTTACTGAATACTTCAAGACATCCCTACTTATGGAACAAAGAGAAAAAGCATAGCTCTGTGGAGAGTATATGACATTCATGGAACCCAGAGGGGCTGGTAAAATAGAAATAAGGAGATGGACCAATGACCATCCCTGAGAAGCTGTGGAGGTGATTTTTTTTTTTTCAAAAGTCAAAATATATAGACTACTGTAAAAGCTGTGGCATCTTGTGTCAAAAAAAGCCTGGATAAAAAACAAATGTAATAGACTGAACACAAATCCATAGGAAAGACTCTTTTTAATACCACCTCTATTTCAGAATTTATGCTCTTGAGATCTGACCTCTTTAGTGCAGAAATCATTCTCTTCTAAAAGCATGTCTTTCCACCCAAACAAAAACTTGAAAACTAATTCACTTCAAACTCAAATTGCTAGGGTTTTATTAAGAAAAAAGAACGAGATAATATATGACCTATATTTCATGTCAGAATTATGAGAGGCTTAGAAATCACTGTAGCCACAAGTTAGAGCCATGCTAAATGCCAGATGAATTTATATAACTAGATACCCTATTTAAAATCTTTTGGGAACAGAGTTCAAGTTAGAGAGGTGAGGCAAGATTCCATCCATTTTTGTTTCATATCGAATGCCATAATCTAATTTGTAAATAAAATAGCTCTAGAATCAGCTACCTGTTCCTTCCCATAGCAGAATGTCAAACCAAAATGCAGTAGGTATCTTACACGTATCTCTAGGAGGCCCTAAGTCATTTCCTAAGCATAAGTCCTTATAATTTACATAAGGTAGGCATTGACAGGAAACGATCTCGTGGTGCCTAATTGCAAATCATGTGGCATAATTCAGAATCCAGAAAGTCACTGCAATCTAGTAGGTTTCCTTGAGCATCGCCTATGCACCTAGTTCAGAGATAAGGAATTCTAGGGCTGAAGTTAACTTTAAACCATGTAGGCGACCATTTATAAACCGTAATTTTAAAAGTTTAAAATATGTTCCTTTGATCCAGAACGGATAATCTACCTAGGTGTTGATATCAATACATGCAGCTTTAGGGAAGAGAATACATGGATTTAAAATGTATCAATTAAGTTGCAAAGGACAAGTCTCAAATCCTTTCCTATTGCAGGTTTTATAACTCAAAAGGCCAATAATAGTACAGCATTACCTGTAAGGGGTTAGGAGACATATAAGACAAGGAAAATAGTAAATACATCAAAATGCAGGTGATTGAGAGAAAATTTGCACAAACCTCAATTTGTTTAGGGACTGCTACTATTTTATATGTTTTGCCCTCGAGGAGCCACAATTCAGTAGAGGAAACCATTTTAGAAAGGCTAAATAATAAAATCTAGTACTCATGATAAGTGTTAGAGAAGGTGCAAAGGGAATGGGTTGTTTCGAATTGGAGTTCATAGATTTAATGGAGCAGGAAGCTGGTCAACTGAAGCATGATGAATGAATGGGTTGAACCCAGATTGCACACCTAAGAATGGGCAGAGACATCAAACCCTATGCATTTGTTGCGATCTGAAACAGGGGAAGGCCAGTTTAACATCTGCTGGATTTTCAACTGGGCATGCACTCTTACCAGTGCCCATTATCCAGGGGCAGTTCCACTATTTGTGTCATATAATGTAGTGCAATGGCATAGAAAACAGGCAATTAAACAATCAGATCGCTCAACAATACCTATTGCCCCAGTGCTCAATTCTTCCAGAAATGATATGTATTTTATTTTTAGTATAATGTCACTATCAGTGCTTAAAATGATATTTAAAAGTTGAATGACTTTAATTGTGCCTGCTCCATAATACTATGCAATCTTTATTGCACCTTTATTTTTAAAGAGCTTAAAGTACTTTACAGATGTTATCTCATTAATCTGCCCAAATCCCTATGAGGCAGGCAGTGTATGTATTCATAACCCAGTTTTACAGATGAGGAAATAGGCAGAATTGTGGGAAATGACTAAGCCAAGGATGCGGAACAAATGAAGCAGTGAGTAACTCCAAGGGTTACATGTCTGCTCTGTTTTGGGGACCATGCTGCCTCTCATCTGGGCTCTTCACTCTACAGAAGATATTCTGTAGCAGATGGTCATGCATCCTTGGGATCCTGGATTCTCCTAATATATCAGTGCATGGTATGCACACACATTTAAGTACATGATGATGCAAACGTTAAAAACAAACCTGACGATGTGGCTATTCTGCAAGGAGGTTCCTGAAGCAAATGTTCCAGAACTCTGGAAAGGATCATATGTAGAAATGCCAAAAGGTGCCTGTGACCCAGGCTCCCAAATAACGACACTGAACAGAATCATACATAATCTGCCTACCTGTTGCCTGGCACAAGATAATACACAATTCCCTCTTCCATGACACCTTGGTAAGGAAGTGAGGAGAGAAATCTGATGGGGGTGGGTGGGGTGCCAGGCACATGTGTGTATTTTTCTGAGTAGTGTCTATGTGAGTTAGTCAAGTCTCTAAATAATGCTGTGAGCTGGGCTGCTGAAAGAAGATGTCTAAACAATTTGGAATTTCTTCAAGGTTTACATTCAAAGGGATTTGAGGACACACTTACATTGACTTCCTAACGAAAATGGCAACGGTGTAAGTCCATAGGGAAGATGTCATAGAAAGAGATATTCCTATTCTTCAAATTCTTAACAAATTGGTTGGGGCCACTGTTAAGTGATTTTGCATTCCAGCAAGAGTAAGGAGCCAAACATTTCTACTCCTCTACCCTTCATTTCTACCAAATAATTGGAAATAACACTCCTTCAGACGTCATGATTGAACAATGCTTTCCCAAGATTTCATGGTGCCATGAAGTTTGGATTCTGAGAATATGGAGGAATGTGAGAGTTTTGTTTGTTTTAAACTCAAACTCAACGCACCTAAAGATTCTGACTTTCTAGAAAGAAAGACTAATTCAAGATCTCTGCCAAATGCTACTTTAAAAAAGTTTTAAAGACATAGGAATGGAGACTTTTATTTGTTAAGATTCTTTTTTTCATGAAAAAGAAATGAAATGCCACCATCTTGTCCTTTTTGTGTGAGATCATTTAAGCCAAGGGCTATTGCTAACTTGCATTATTGAAGTATTCATGGACTCAGAGATCTCTTTTCCTTCAACCTGCTGATATTTACAAATGTTAGCCTGAGCAACCTGAGTAATTTAGGCAAAATACCTATTTATTTCACTTGATTGGTTTCCTTACTCTCTCCCACATAGCTATGCATGAAAACAATGTTTTCCTTTTATATGGTATCTTGCTTTCTTCAAGAAAAAACTAAAATACATCTTGAACTCCATTATGGTATTAGGAAAATTAGTTACAATACACTTGCAAAGTACTTTTGAAGGCTTGAAATCAAAATGATATATAGAGAGAGACAGAGAAAGAAAGAGAGAGATATAGATACATATATATCAATACCCCCAAACACATCCATGCATAGAATATACTCAGCATTTGCATTATAATGTTTTCATCTATACATACCTCAACAATGGCACCAGCCGGAAGTCTGAGAAAATGGCGGTAGAGTTCTTGGAAGCCACTGGGATAGACAGTATATATAGATACATGAGAAGTCCTATCTCCTGGACCAAGTGCAGAGGCAGAAATCTCATGTTGACGAGGGAGGTCACAGCTGGAGACAGCAGACTCCATGCCGTAGCTTTTCCAGATGTAATCATACACTGCCACCTAGTGAGACACAAAGCCCCCCCCCCGACAATCCCCCCAAAAGAACAGGGAAAAAAAAAGAATTAATTAAATTCTGGCAGGAGCATAACCGATTTTAAATTATTTTACAATAAATCTGAAAGTCTCTGCCATCTGCAGTGCTTGCACTCCAATCCATGCATATTTTTATGACATATATCTAAATAGTGAAGATAGACAAATCCCCGGTGTGTGCTCCATAAAGTTAATTCTACACAGATGAAGCTGTAATTGGCTCCCATATTAAACCAAAGTAGGAAGATCAAGCAGGCTGTGACAATGACAGTGTTGATTAAAAAAAAAAAAAAAATGCTTACTGATGGTTTTGTGAATGGGTTTTTGTGCTTTCCTATCCAAAAGGAATCTGGTCTTTTCTCCTTACTCGCACTGTCTAAAGTGCCAAGTTTCTTCCATAACCAGCTCAGTGGACAAGGTACATACATTAATGACACATTCTACTGCGGTGCACAAAGTAAGACTTATGCATGCTTTATGTATTTACCTACTGTTTTTTCTTTATGACAATCCAGACTTCTACACTTACTGGACAGACTTTATTTTCTGTTAGGATTTCTCAAGTAACAATTTCATTGCCTAATATAATGCACCTTATGGGGCATTCATTAATATTAATTGAATTATGAAGGTGTTGAAAAGACACTGCTCTATTGGTTGTTAAAAATATTAGTGATAGACGATTAGACCATATCACCCTAAAATTTGTCCAAGGCCAATGGGTCTTCTTTTCTCCAAATATCTTTGTTATCTTTTCCTACAACAGCTGAGATAAACAGATGCTTTCTAAAATTCTCAGTTTTTATATTAACATATTCCAGTAGTTTCAGAAGTAGACGGAAAAAAGTTTTCAATGGATTTCTTTCTTCACTGGCTCTTGCTGAGGCAGAAAGTATTCATCTGCTTTTGCGGGAATGACATATCAATAATGTGCTCCAGTTAACTCCCTCTGAGATGATTTACAAGTACCTAAAATCCTTAGAAAAATGGAAAGATTTAATCATAGGAAAGAAAATTCTGGCCAATTGCTATTTAATTCAAGCCTATAATTAACAATAACCCCCCAAGATTCCAGCTGGTAGATTTTCCTACGAAAATAAAAAGGTGTGATTAAAATCTGGATTGTTATCCAAGGAAGTAGCAAGCATTTTGAAATGGCATGAAGAAGAACAATCAAGGTTTAATAAGATTAAAAACAAATGTTTACTGAGGATCCAATCGATGTCAGGTTTTTGAAGTAATAGAAACATGCTTCAAGAACTAAGAATCAAGCAAGAATTCACAATACAAGACTGGTATATCAAATTAAAACAAGCTTGATTGTGACAAGTGAGCAGAAGGAACCTTACCAAAGGGATGAGATTTGTGTTGGGTTGCAAAGCCTTAGTGGGATTTCAATAGGTAGGACAAACATCATGAGCACTTCTGATGCAGGAGTAGTCCTAGGAAAGGTACTGAGGTGTGAAAGCTCATCATGGGATCAAGGGCCAGCCATGGTCCAGGGGGCTGGATTGTAGGAGGGGTGTGAGTACCAGAATGTGAGGTTGAAATGTCATTTGGTACTGTGAAGACTCTGTAGACTAAGCAAAGATATTCTGAATGTAATTCATAAAGGGGGGAAGTGGCTAGAGAGTTTTGAGCAGAAGAGAGGTTTGATCTGACTTGAGTTTTAGAGAAACTGAGCTGCAGGCAGCATGGAATGTAGATGCTATGGCTGAAAGACTGGAGACTGTCTCAGCAAATGTGGATCACGTAATCCTGCATTTGGGCAGTGGCAAATGGATTGTAGTCAGAGTCAAGGATTATTTTCTGAGAAATAATAAATAGAGTTGAGTTACTAACTACATGGGAGATGTGAGTGGAAGAGATGGCTCAGGGGAAACAACAAGCATGGACCCAAGGTCCAGCTATACCACTGAAATGGGTTTGAAGAGGTACAATAATCAATTCATCTTTGGATATGTCTAAAGGAGAAATTCATTAAATTAGGTCAAAATGTGGTAGCAACTACGGAAACATACATCAATTTATATCATTCTTAACATGAATGACAGCCTAGTGTGGACATTGAGCAGCACACACATCCATGCCTGGGTCAAATCAGGAGGTAGATGGGGACAGGGTTGCTCTTCTGGTCCCCTAGGAAGTCTGTTCATGGAGGTAGGATTAGACCTGAAGGTTGCTAATTCCATACTCTGGCAGTTCAAGGCCAGGTAGCCTTTCAACTTTATATATGTCTATCCATTAAGGTCAGCCAAACTACTGATGTTTTGCAGGCTCAGAATGCGAAAGGTTGAATTTCAGGTAAGGCAGAGTAAAAGAAAAATCAGAACGGGATTGTTGTGGCTTGGAGAACCAACAATGGGTCTCCAGTCATTCAACAAAGTGCAGGAGTTAGTGGGCAGCTCTTGGTGGTCTGGATAGATACAAACCTGTCCATCTTGTAAATATGAAACCAACCTATGCTGTCCCCAGGGCACCACTGGCACATATCAAGGAAAATGAAGATGGACACATTTGTCAGAAACACAGTAATGCTCACTTTGCAAGCTGATTTCTTTCTAAGAGGAAGAGACCTTGAAAATATGGGCAATTAACTGTGCAGAATTGTTTTTTTAAAAAGTAATTTTTATTAATTTTGATGTGTGCTTCCTTCTTCCTCTGGGTTTTTTTTTGTTTGTTTGTTTGTTTGTTTTTTACCATCTCTAATCCCTGGAAAGAGAGGGGTGAATTGCCAATTGCCTCCTGCCCAAAGACATGTTTGGCTGACAAGTGTCTAGGAAGAATGGGGCGAATAGAATGGAAAGTGAGTCAGCATTATTTAGTGGCCAGCCTTAAGGAGTGCAGTTATCTATCACACATGCAAGTGCATGCGCACACACATGCGTTTACAAATAATTTAATCTGTTCAACTCTGTCAGGTTGGTATTATCATTCCCATTTTATAGACAAGGAAACTGAGGCTGGGAAATATTAAGTAATTTGCCCAAAGATCCTGTTATATAATGACATTCACAAAGGTATAATCCTTATTCTTCTACCTCAGATTTCCCTATACTCTTGACCCTCTCCTCAAGCATCACTGGTGAATTTGAAACAAGAAATCCAATGGGCTCACTTTGCTCCTTCCTTCTCAATTTTTGGAGCCAGGCTGCCCCTAGAAAATACCCACATTTTTTACCCATCCTTACTCTAGTTCAAACAAGGGCAGGTCTCTTTGGAGCACAGCCTTGCGTTTCTCAGCTTGGTCTATGGGCAAATCTGCTTCCTTATGGGATGATGAATTAACTAGTCTACTTGGCTGTCAATCTAGAACCTCTTCTTCCTAACAGTTCTATCAGTAATGAGGTTGACATTTTCATTATTTTTTGGTCTGGTTCCTGCTTCTCTTTCATAAGTTTCTTATATATCTCAGGTAGGGAAAAAAGTGGTGTGACATATTAGTCCCCTGAGACTGCCAACAATAATCAGGCAACTCTGATATCTGAACCCAAGTTGGTTTGGCTCTGAAGCCCATGGACATTCTATTCACCATGTGGTAAAATTTTGGTCACATTTTGCACAATCATCTTTGTACATTAGGATATGGCTACAGAATGTGGATGTGTTGGAACATGACTGTGGATGTTGAATTTCCCCCTCAGCCAAGTGCTCATTGGGAAGAATCAAAAGGAAGATTTTCCTATATCCTTACCTGGATGGGAATGTTACAAACATCCTTCTGGCCTTAAAAGGACTAATGGGCAGTCTGTCATGGAAAGCAGAAATAGAGGCAGCGTCCAAATCACTGCAAACATTCAGTTCTACTGTCCCATGGAAGGTTCTCAAGATTCTTTGACTATGAATTGAAGGCTAACTAGAAAATATCCTTACAGGATGTTTTCCCTCCTCTCTTGGGAACATAAAGGTAAAACAATTGTGGCTATTTCCAGAATCATTAGCTAGCAGTACTTAGAATTGTTAGGGGAGTCAAAACACTTAAGTGCAACAAGGCATGTGGATCAAGCAAAACCTTATCATATTGCTTTATGAATATATGTGTCCTTTTGGAAAGGACAATGGAGAGAGTCACAGGAATGAGGAAGAAGGATTTGTAAAGCCTTACTAGAAATAGATTGAACAGACCAAAGATTTAAGTCTCTGGGACATATATTTAACAAGTATACTGCTAATTATAGGTTCAAGTAAAAGGGGCAGAAGAGTCATGTTTAGGGAAACTATTAATGAGTCTAACTCTGTTACACTGGGGAGCATAAATCCAAAGTAAGGCCCACTTACAGGGTACCAAATTCCTGAACTTGTCTGCCCTACTTATAGTGTCTAGATGTCTCTAAAGCCTTCAGGAGCCCTGCTGTTTAAGGCAGTTAACTGTGGCAGTCAATGAGATCCTGCTAAGACGTGCATAAGTGTAACCTGTGGAATGACCTCGCAACTCACTTTGAAATCTCTTAGCCATAAAGATGCATTTGTATTTACTATTTCCCCCTTTTGATCAAGGTCTTTTTTTCAGATGCTTTGCTGGTTGGTGCTTGGTAATAATCCCTTGGTGCCAGGGAGGCTCATCCTCTGAAGTCATGTCCCACACAGGCCGGGGGCAGGGTAGTGCATTTATATGCTGAGTTTGGTTTCCTCAATTGTAACAAATGTACCACACTAATGAAAGATGCTTTTAATGTGGAAAAGTGTGTGTGTGTGTGGGGGGGGAATTTAGGTAACCCCTAGATTTTTTATGTAACATTTATGTAATCTAAAACTTCTTTAAAAAATAAAAAAATAAAAAATAGATACAAAAATGTAAAAAAAAATAAAAATAAAAGTAAATAGCTTAAGGGTCTTAAGCATCTGATCCAGAAGTTCACACTAAGAGAGTACTTTCAGTTACCTGCTAATATACTGAGCATTCTCACATTAGCCATGAAAACATCCTACCCTACAGGTAATTGCTTTATATTCTGACTTACAACCAAAGACGGCCTAAAGCAATTGGGGATGCTTAGCTTGGAAAACTTCCCAAAATTCTCCCTCGGGTTATGAAAGTAGGGCAAGGCAAAAACACAAGAGAGGTACACAGGTATTTTATTATAGGGAATAAACTTGAAGAAAGGCTGATGGAAGAATGGACAGAGAGGTGAGGAGCGATGAAGAAATCACCATTTGATTTCCCGTGGGTCCTCTGGCTCATTTCTGACCAGTCCATACGGGTAAACATGTTTCTCTGCAACTCTTTTCTCTTGGCCTTTAAAGCAGTTTCCTTAAAACTGGCTGTTGAGGACAAGCTGCTAAGCAAACTGATCTTTGATATTTGTTTACCAAGCTTAATGTTCACATGGAATAGTTCCCATTTAATTATATTTCAGGCCACAGAGGTGATCCAAATAGAGGAAGATGAAAGTGTGTTAAGGCAACGAACTGACAGCTTGGACATACCTGCATAAGGTAGGTGAGGGATGAAAAGAAGAAAGCAGGATATGCTTTTTGTTTCTACAAACTGCATTTCCTAGAGATGGCTATGTTCTCCATTTAGTAGTGACAAATGGTTAAAATATTTGGCAGACTAACTAATACCCATGGCAAATTGGAGTTCACCCAGTATTTCTGTACAGAAACAAGTTGGAAGGTAGCTAGTGTGCCCTATATACTCTGAAGTTAGCTCCACAAATTCACTCCCTTGCCATCTGAAATCTCTTCCATTGAACCAATCAAATCTTTCCCTTCCTTTCACGAAGAGCCCAGTGTGAGTTAACAAATCTATAGAGACAACTGGGTCCAGAGACTACACATACAGGACACCTCTGGGGAGCTAAAGCTGACCTCGATCTGGAGACACAAAAGCTTAGAAGAACCCACAAAATGCCAGGCCAGTGAACAATAATCCTAAAATGCAATTCATCGTTCAGCACAAAAAAACAAGTTAAGGACAGTAATTCTCTGGTAGACAAAACAGGCAGGAACAAGTTCAAATACTGCATATTTCACAACAGAGCTTAATTAAAACAGGACTATGAGGCTGTTAATTGCATTATAATAGTTCAGCATGAAATTAGGTCTGATGTGAATGTCCTTATATTGGATTTGTTTATGTTATTATAATTACACAATGGCACATAGATTTACTGCACAGTACCCTTTTAACAGCTCTTGGGTGGATTTCTTTTCTTTTCTGACTCGTATCTGCATTCTATTTACAAGTGTGGGAAGTTGGCAAGAGGAAGCCAGGGTCATGAAATTAGGTCACACTGGGTGATCCAGTTCCTATGTCTTTGAAGCTTAGAACTCCAAATAAGCTGTGCCTTAATGACAGGGATTTTATTCACCATATCTTCAGAAGACAACATGTCCTTTAGAAAAACTGGGTCTCAGTAAAATGGTCATCTGACCCAAAATGTAAGCTTCCTTTTTTCTTAGAAGATGATGTCTTCTTTTAGAGCAAATGAATGCATGATGAAGGTTGTGTTGAGAGCTCTGCAATATCACATATTCCAGTGGAAAACAAAAAAACAAAAAAAAAGGCCAAAAAGTCAAAGATTTGTATCTAGTAAAAAAATGGTAACTCCTGTCCACAAAATGGAAAAGACAGAGCAGGACTTGATTCTCCAAATGGTAAAAATAGAGGCTCTTCCCTTATCTACCCACAGTTTCTACTTTTTGGTCAAAGACTTGGTGGGCTCATTTTATAATCTAAACTCTGACCTTTACTTAAACACTATAACTTTGGATAACATCAAAAGTTCTGGAAGCATGTACATATTTGATAATGTTTTCAATTTTCAGGTAGATATGTTGATTTCCATACAGCCTGTGTATAATAGCAATTTTGCACATTTCTTCATTTTGCATGTTGTTTTGTACTAAAAGAGCAAAAATTTAATAGGAGATTACCTACAAATAAATTAGGTAAGTAAAATGATTAGGATTTGATGTTTCTTTCTTTAACATAATCATTAGGAGTATGGAACAAGCACTCAAGTAAATTTGAACCAATTTAGAGAGAGGTAATAAACTATGTTGTATTGCCAGAAAGCCATACTTCTAAATTATCTGCCCTTAATTTAGAAAGAAATCATGCCATTTGGGGAAAGTTAATGTATAGCTATATGTATGTGTGCACACATTGTATAATAAGTTTTGTTTTCACGAACATCTCTAATTTTAATAACCAACAATTTTATATCTTGCATTTGTAAGAGGAAATATGTGCTTTTTATACCACTCTTGAAAAATCCTTAAGAAATACACTAAGAAACTGCAAAGAACTTGACTTCTGGCTATGACATTTTTTCAGTGCTCCTGGAAATAGAAATGAATGGAGGGGAAATGCAAGTTATTTCACGAAAGTAGAAAGTTACACGTCTTGGCAGTATTCCCAAGATTTTGCTCATGGATATGTATGCAAATGTTAATAATAGTACCAACAAAACCATACCTGAACCCACTATAGATTTGTCTCAGGCAAGTGCAAGCATAGAATGACCTCCTCAACCCTCCTTCCCACCACTCTGCCTTTTCTCTGTGAATGTGAAGCACTGACTCAGATTTTCAACATGAATAATGGACAACAAAGGTGAACAATGAGGTGAAACCACTCTGGCACTTCACTACAAATGTTAAATCAGGAATGGAGAGAGGATTCAAAGGACGAAGAGGTGAAGACAGGAAGAAGAAAGGTAAGGAAAGAAACTGAAACTCTTGTGCTCTAGCCACCCACTGCTCTTCGAGATAAATGGTGCAGGTGGCGAATGTATTATCTAACGCAAAAGAGTCATACTGATGTGGCCAGCAGTATTTTCCAGTCATATAATTAACTCTCTATAGTTGTAGGAAGGAAAATGTTTAATTTTAAAGTCTTTGTGCAAAACGTAAATCATGACTGGACAATTGTACCATATACTCAGATCTTCAAATTAAAAGAGAATACTGTTTTTCTCCCCTCCATCCTAAAAAAGAAAGAAAGAAACAAAAACAACCCTGAAGTTTGGAGACTGCCTATTTTCTCTAATATGCTAGTTCCAGGTATGACTGAATCGAAGACAAATAATTGAATTCATTTTAAGACAACTAATTTTGAAAATCCAGTTATCAGAAGGAAACAGATCTGACTACTGTTTTCCTTTTTGGAACAGTGGACTTGCAACATGGGGCATTGACCTGGTTAAAGTTTACTCAGTTCAATTAAAGCAACTAAGCCACTAAAGCATTGGTAGAATAAACTTCAAGTGTCTACTAATAAGAAGATTGCCTGCCCTTCTCTTTTTAAAATAATTATTCAGCTAGCAGATCTACCTCAGCTTTGATGTGTAAGACATGGAAGCAGAAGGTGTTTCCTCTCTCAGGGAATTACTCATCTCAAAGGATACCTCCCTCTCCATACTGGTGACTAATCCTTGGTTCTTAGTCCATATTTTGGGTTAATTTTCTCTAATGGTGGAAAAACATCAAAGTGTGAGACAAACAACAGACAGGGTTGTGTGTGTGACTTTTACCTCATTTTCATGATACAGAAACCAAACTTGAGTTGCCCAGATGATTTTGGTCATCTGAAAGAAACAAAACTCTATAAATTATTGCTATAATTTATTTACACTCTAACCATACTTGTTCCAGATACCAAATTAAGCTGTCTAAGTTGGCCTGAAATCTAGGAGAGAGAATTGAGGAGCAGCAAGAGGAAACTTGTCCAACACTGATAATGCTTCTCTAGGAGCTTTTGCAATTCCTGTTGCATCAGTGTTATCCAGATGCCTACTTGGCTCATTCTCTCCTCAAAACTTTACTCAGATGCTACCTTATTAGTGGAGTATTTCCTGACCAGTCTATATAAATTAGTATCTCCACCTACAGCCATAACCTATGCCTTATTTTCATCATAACACCTACTATAAGTTTTACAACCAGACATTCTATCAGTTATCTATCATCCATCTACTTGCTCACTTGCTTATTGTCTCTCTTTCTGAATGCAAATGGAAGCTTATGAAGAAAGAGGATAAGGACTGGCTCAAAAGAGGCGCTAAATATGTATTTATTGAAGAAATAAGTGAATTAAGTGCTTTAAATACATTCAATATCTAAGGCAACCTGTTTTTCACTTTTTTAAACATACTTATCCTTAAAGCTACTAAATTGATTCATTTTTGTGAACTACAAAATTGATATGTAAGGCTCAACTGCTCTTTCATGTCGGAGTTTCTAATAATACTAAGGCCATTTCTTCAGAAACATCACCCATGAACTCTCTACCAACTTCCCACAGCGCAGGTTTGAACTACCTATTTCTTAATTCAGTAAGGTTTGTTCAGCTGCTATCTCATCACATCACACCACCTACTCCACCCACAAACTCAAGACTGCCCATGTCATAACTCTCCTAGAATAATACCTCTTTGCATGCATATAAAACCTTTACTCCAGGAATTGCTATGTTTATATGATACTTGCTTCCTTAAATATAACTACAAATGAGAAAGTATTATTTTGATTTTATAAATGGTAAATCTGAAATTAAGGAAACAAAAATCACATCCCTGTCTTTAGTAAGAACACTGGAAGGAAAGTAAAGATAAACTGAGTTCATCTTCATCCAAGTCTTTAGATCTTCATCCAAAGAGTTGTTAGGGATGATAATGGTATAATGGCATAAGATAAAGTACTGAACTTAAGATTTTCATCATAAAGAAATGGCAAATATTTCCCCTTCTCCCACCCCTGCATAGTTATGAAAAGAAATCAGTACGTTTCCTTTGGTACTTTAAAACTAGGCCTTTTTTCATTATTTGAAAACATGTTTTGAGTTACTGATCTAAGCTAGATCTCATGAGAAATACAGGAAAAAAAATATTTTCTTGGCCCTGATGGAACGTACAACTTAGTAGGGGGAGTAAAACACACATGTGAATATCTCTAACATAAAACTAGAAATTTAGATTAAAATTTCTAGGCATTTTGAGGAGGGAAAAATTATTTGTGGAAGTGATGAAAAGACATCTCCCCTGGACTGGGGCTTAGAGGAAGAGAGAGATAAAAGGCCACACATGGGAAGATATGCATTTTTTATTAAAAAAAAATAATGGAGTTTGGTATTCATGTCTAAACCAAACCTCCAGTTTAGTGACTTTCAGTGAGGCTAGGTTTCCATCATTTTTATACTTTTTGAGTTTTCAGGGAATATTTTCTGGTTCCCCATTTCATCATCTCATTTGATCATTTGATCCTGCTTAGTTTGAAAGTAGTTCTCTTTTTGACCATAAAATTTCCAGAGCAGAATTTTAAAAAGAAGGAAGAAATTTATAGGAAATTGATTGCAGCAACTATTCTGGGACATATTAAACAAGAATAAGAATGATAAATAATACTTATTAAAGACCCATTATTTAACAGGCTCTGTTCAAAGCCCTTTCATTCATTCATTCATTCAATCAATCTTCCACTCAGAAGAAAAAAATCTATAGAAACTCTCTTTTGTGCCAGAGGAAGCTGGAGACACAGAAGAGAACCAAAGAGACAAGGTTTTTGCCTGCCAGCAGCTTGCATTTTAGGAGAGGAAGATAAAGGAGAAATAACTAAATATATCTTACGTGCCGTGGAGAAGAGTGAAGCAGGTAGTGGGGAAAGCAGGGGGAAGAGAGGCATTCTGTTTCTAATTTGTTCAAGGAGAACCTCTTTGGGAAGAAGATATCTGAACAGAGACCTGAATAAAGTGAGGTTTTGAGTCATGTTATAATGGGGGGGACAGCATGAGAGAGGATACAGCAAGTACAATGGTTTTGAGGACAGTATGCATGCCTTGTGTTCAAGAAATAGTAAAGAGGCCAAAAGAACTCAAAGTGAGCAAGGAGAGAAGGTAGGAGATGAGGGCAGAGAGGTGGGAGATAGGGAAAGGGAGCAGAGCATCGAGGCCCTTCATGGACAACTGTAGGTATTATGGCTTTACTTTACTGTGTTAAAATAAGATAAAGGAACTGGGAAATAATGACAATTTTTAACAGAGGATTGACAGGCATGACTTATTCTAAAAGGAACCACTCTGGCTGATTTTGAGGGTTCAAGTGTAGGTTGAGGCAATAACACACTTCACATGCATTATTGCATTTAATTCTCATTTTAAACCTGGTAGTTGCTATTATCATGATTTTCAGAAAGGAAATTAAACAGGGAGTTCTCAAGAAATCTAATCAAGGTGAGAGTCAGTAGTAAAGCCAAAATATCCAATCTGAAGAGCAGAGAAAAAAGTCAAAGAAAAATGAACCAAAGATATTCATATACCAAATGGTCCAACATACATGTAATTGAAATTACAGATGGAGAAGAGAGTGAAACTAGTGCAGAAAAATAAATTGTAAATAAGACTGAAAACAAACCACCTCCCCCCACCAAATAATGTGAAAACCATAT
>JAQZBX010005408.1:36170-56624 GCA_029593785.1 Cabassous unicinctus
ATCAAAAAAAAAAAAAAAAGTCTAGACGACAAAGGAACACTTATCAACCCCAAATTCTATACCCAGTGAAAATATGCTTGAAAAATGGGAGTGAAATAACTTCATTTGCAGATAAATGAAAGCTGAGAAAATTAACACTTGCCAATTATTCAAGAAAGCATATTTTCCCAGCTGTAGGTAAATGATAAAAGATGGAAATTAGTATCTACAGGAAGGAGTAAAGTAATAGAAACAGTAAATAACTTGATAAATATAAAATAAAACATTCTCTTTTTTCCAATAATGTACTTTCAAAGCAAAAATTATGACTATGATTTTACAAAAAATGTAATTATATTCTTGTAAGTCTACTATATTTGGGGAGAGGGAAGTGAGAAGTGGTAATGGGAATGGAGGAATAGGAATTCTGAACTGCCAGTTGTAATGTGTAAAGTGTGAAGCATGAAGAGATGACTTTAGAGTCTGATCAGTTATGGGTACATACTGTTGGCCTTAGAGAAAACCTAAAAACTAATAAACAAAATATAAATAAACACTGCATTAATCAAATATTTAACACAAAAAGAGGCAAGAAAAGAGCAACAGATTAGAAAAATGAAAGGAACAAATGTTAAACAAATAGCAAGTCAGTAGCCTTAAACCCAACTATATTAATATTTATTTATAAGTCAACTAAAAACCCCCAAGAGATATGGTCAGACTGCATTAAAAAAATTACAACCCAAACATATGCTGTCATTAAGAGACATTATAAATATAAAGAGACAAACATATTACAAGTAAAAGAACAGAAAAAACTAGAAGGTGATGTGCCTAGATAGATAAAATTGACTTCAATATCACATGTATTATAAGATAAAGAAGGTTATTGTTACATAACAATAAAGGGGAAATCCATCAGAAAGACATATCAATCCTAAATATGGCAGAGCAGTGTGAATGAAAGTGATGTGAGCCATTTCTAGTACTGTCCCTTAGGAAAGCAAGCATGGTTTTCCCACCCTTTCTAATGTCAATGAGCAGAACAAACTTGCATGAGTCAGTGTAAGCAGCCTAGGGTCCACTCTGCAAGTTCTCATAAAGCAGAGCAACCATTAAGCCATGAACACTCAACTCAGGCTGATACGTAAGTGGCAAAAAAACCTCTTTGCTCTTTAAGATATTGATTATTTATGGTAGTGGGGTTAGAGTGCTTAGGGGGGCATGATTTCTCTGTGATAACAACTTAAGCTTACTAGTGTACCAATTTTGCAGTTCTGTATACTATGATACAGAATGTTTAGAATTATTCATGTGGTTAACATAAATTCATAATGTGGTTGGTATTTTCTTATTTCTAAGTGACTGGGCACATATTAATGCCAAATTTTATATATGATTATTTTAAATTACTCTTACTTGTGGTTCCCTAAATTGAGTTCTTTAATGCATTTTATTAAAATTTTAAAAACCAGTAAGTATATACTGAACAAGTTTTTCCTCCAATTTTTTTGTTAGACCAAGACCAAACCCAAAACATTTTAAAACAGTAAATTTGGGGCTTGTTTGATAAGATACAGTGTGATCATAAAGTCTGTAAAGATAGATAATATTATTTTAACTTTGACTTTAACATCAGTATCAGTAAACAATTTGTTATACATTTACCTATGCTAAGATAAGTTCAATTTCAGAAATATAGAATAACATGTCAGAGTGATGAACACAAAAGAAATGCAAGAATGAGAGGTATAGTATTACATACAGTCAATATTTTAGCTCTTTTGAGTTCCTTTAGATTGACAAACACCTATTTTTGTTACAAAACTTTTCCCCTCAACTTTATTTTAACTGAAAAGCATGCAATGCCAAGTGACATCCCTGTGTCCATCCTAGGAACTAGAAAATCAGGACTCAAGTGATAGAGCCATGATTACCAACCACGACTCACAAAGAGTCTGGAGGAAGTTAAAGTATTTCCGAAGTTTTTGTTAAAATGTTATTTATTAGTATGACACTCATCTGCTGTTTGGGTCTCCATCTCTACCAGAAGTACACTTACTAGTTTAAGTCCGCATCTCTCTTTTTACAAAGGGAATGGAGCAGCTGGATATTTGAATTCTTTATTTCACGTGAATTATGATGGCAGGCACCGATGTCTAGTTTCTCTCATTTATTCAATCACTTGACATCAGACTGAGTGACTAATGGATGAGTGATTAGATGAGGGTGAAACTCAGCTCTTTTGCCTCTCCCTCTCTTTTTTACACATACACAAAACAGAAGACTTTATGAAGATGAAATCATATTTCTTGACTGTTTACTTGGGAAATGGAGTAGATATTTTAAAGACATGAATTTATCATTAAAAGTTGATTTTAAAACTGAGTTAAAATGCTAGCGTTATTAAATTGTCTTTACTATTTTTAGCTAAAAAGTATGGTCACTAATTTAGCTTTTGTTAAACTAGTTCAATATAAGGCTATTTACCTATTTTAAATGGTTTATGTTGAAAATGCCCAAATTAAGTTTGCCAATGATGTTGTGGTGTAATATATTGTCCGTATGCAGGAATTTTCTAGTGGAAAGGAGCAGTCATTGCAGAAGATTAAAGCTAGACATAGGCTTGAGACTTACACACTGGGAGGAACAGCCACAGGGAAGTCCATTCATCCCCTGGGGAGGGGGGGGTTGACTAAAATGACACAGAGGATGGCCACTGAAAATAGGTAATTGTGGATTGAAGAGAGTAAATGTGGTTTTCAATAAAAGAAAGAAACACAGTGTACTAAATAGGGTGGTAATTCAAAGTTCTGGAACTAACTGTCTATCAACAAAAATTTCCCAAGCGCTGGAAAAGAGAAAGAAAGACACACAAAAAAGCACACAAGTGAGAGAAGAAATGAGCATTTATAGAAAGAGGAGCTAGAGAGCTCAGGGAAGGCTGTCATAAAATAAACATTGCATAATACATGATGGATCAGTTCTATTATTTAACTTTCCAAAAGATGCACCAATACAGAGATATGCTAACCATCATAGTCAGCATTAATTTACAGTGAGAGAAATAATTAGAATCTCACTTTTTCTGAAGAATGGAGTGAAAATGTAAACAATGCTTCCCTCCAGGCAAGTGCTTTATCAAGTTGACAGGTGCATTTGAATTTCCATGGGTGGGGGATAGAATAGGTTATTTATGTGTCATTTTAATAGAAAGACCCAACCATCAAGATGGACAGCAGACTTTATCAGTACTGCTGTTTGCAACTAATCCTCCAATTTAGTACCCCATGAAAATACCTGCAACAAAAATCTGTCCATTTTTCTTTTACACTCCATTATGGGAAAATCAATATGGGCGCTATTCATCGCAAATCTCCTGCTCGGCGGGTGCCTGAGCCACAGAATCGGAAAGAACCTGACAGTTTAGCACTCTGTTTGGCAGAACCCATTGCTTATGTTTTTATTTTTACCACATTCTGCCACCAAGAATGACCCAGTTACCCTATTATATGTTCTAGAATCTGTTGGCCAGAGACCCTGAATCTGATTATTTTAGGATCAACTTCATAGAGCCAAAAGAAAGAGTTAGTTAATTTCAAAACTTGGCAGATTTATTTATTTATTTTTTAACATTCAGGCAGTGAATGATAACTGGTAACTAGTGAATAATACTCCAGTCAAGCAACCAGTAGACTATACAATGATTGGATACGTCACTATTCAGCCAGTGACATCAAGACATAGTTTGACTAGCTGTTTTTTCAAGAAAATGGTCTTTATTTGTTTTTCCTCTGAAACATCTCTACCTGGTTTTAGAGAGAATCTGAAATCATTCAATGGCAAAGAATTCTACCTGCCAAAGTGAATATGTGTGAAAAGAACTCTTCCAGGAGATTCCGACTGGCAATTACAAAGTTGCATAAGACTAATTATCAAAAGGTTCAAAATTCAATTCTATCCTATGGAAGTGTCTTGAAAGCAGAAAACATGTTAAATTCTTCTTTGTTTCCATTTAAATCACCAAAGTTATGTATTTGCCTAATATTTCTTAGGTCAATGAGTGTTTAACATAGGCAAATTTTATTCATTCATTTTGTCATTTATTCTTTAACATATTACACATGTTAGCAAAAGCTAGAGATCGTAGAAAAATGCTAAAAAACATAAATGATTCTTAGACATGAAGATTTTAATTAACCTAAATTTAGATCAATTGAGTATATTGCATGGAAACATGCAGACTGGCTCGCTCAACATACACTTCAAACCTTTACCTCGTATCTTCCAGGACTGTAGACAGAGGAAACCTCAATCTCCCTTTTTCAGAACTCTTTCAGCTTTATAGAGTCCTTTCTACACAAAGTAGCCAGGCAAAGTCTGTTTTCCCCAACCCAGAACTCTGACCAATGAGAAATCCATGGATTGCCCCAAGGTTTTCTGCCAGTTGCGTGATAAACTGTCATTTCCATTCTAAAATCATAGTTTTGTGCATCATCTTGATTTAAAAGTTGGGATTCTACAAAGGATCCTTCCACATCAGCAGCTTTTCTTATTTAATGACTTTCTAAAAACGAAGTTTTTATCTTTAATATGTGCCTTTTCCAGTATAATGTACCTGCATATATATAAGCATGATCATATGTAATCTCATGATATTTAAACATTTCCTCATTTAATTATTTATCCAGCCCCTTATTGTATTTCTAGCCTTTTCATAAAGCATGTTGTGTGAATAAGGACAATGTTCATGGGAAGCAGAGGTGGCTCAAGTGATTGAGCTCCTGCCTACCACATGGGAGTTCCGTGGCTCAGTTACAGATGCCTCCTAAAGAAGACAGTGAGCTGGCGTGACAGGAAGACACGGCAAGCTGACACGACAAGATGATGCAACAAAAGACACAAGAGGAAAAACGTAATGAGAGACACAACAAAACAGGAAACAGAGGTGGCTTAAGTAATTGGGCGCCTCCCTTCCACATCGGAGGTCCCGGGTTCGGTTCCCGGTGCCTCTTAGGGAAACAAGATGAACACACAGCAAGTGAAAACAGTGAGGGGTGGGGGAGAAATAAATAAAATAAATCTTAAAAACAAGCCAAAAAAACCCACTGTCTTCAGCCTGTGTGTTATTTCCACAGTGTTCGATACTAGGGAAAAACCAGGTAGTGTGTGTCTTTTGGAGAAGAATAGACTCACAGCTTACACAGGGTTTGCCTGTGTTGAGGTTGTGGGTAATGTTTTGGAGCAAGGGCTTATGAGACTTGTTGATCAGAAATGATATAGGCAGAATGGCTCTGCCACAGGGCCAGAAAAAAATTGATCATGGCTTTTTTTATTGTCCTCGATTCTAAGGACTATTTGCTTCCAACAGTTCCTCAGGTGATAATAAAACTGATTCATTTAGAGGCAAATAAATTCTCTGATATAAACAAACTCTTCCAGAAGTGATGTTACCTCTGAAACTTTTTGATATGTAGATAGGTCTTACATCACATGGGCACAGATATTTCCTCAAGGGTTATACAAACACTTCTAAAGGATGCCAAACATTTGAGCGATTAATTATAACTCTTTCTTTTGCTTTATGATTGTTTTATGTGTTTAATTTTTGTCTTACACTCCTGGCTAGTAAGCTCCTTTACTACATACTTTATATGTCTTTATATCCTCCAAGGTATTTACTGCAGTGTTGGACAAAGAAGTGGCTCGATAAATGCCAGATTCACTGTCAAGGATATTTGGCACTTTCAATGATTTTTAAAGATTCAAGCAGGTTCACAGTTCTGAGATGTCTTATTAGTAGTATTTTAGTTTCATTGCCCCCTTGCAATGACCTGCAGAAGCTCCTTCATTAATGATCCAAAATTGCACATTCCAAATACAGCTTCCAGCAATATTAGCTGCATGATCAATGTAACCTTGAAGAATTCATGATAACTGTAATGACATTAGGAAAAGCACATGAAGAAATAGAGTGATGTGAGTTTTATCGATTTGTGAAAGACCATATTTGGATTTGCATCCATTTTGCGACCATGATTATTGATAAGAATTCTTCAAATACCAGTATATCATGATATAGTTGTAAAAAGCTTCAATCTCTGCCTTTTTTGTCATATAAATGATTAACATTGCCTGGACCCAGGTGGGTCCAGTTTTGGGGTAGGTGGTGTGTTCTGCTCTGATGGTTATTAGAAACCATGCAATCTGAAGACAAACGCCAATACTTTTGAACTATTTGGGCAATTTTGAGTGTAATAGAGTCAAAAAAGAACTGGACTCAGACCAGGAGATCAAGGTTTGAATGGCATTTCAGTCTGGGCCTCAATTTCCTCATTAGGAATATCAGAATTTTAGCCTACTCTTGGTACCAACAAAAGATCAGGCAAAGCAAGTAAGTTTTGTTTCCATCATCATCATTAAGTTAAAGCAATAGTCAATTTCCATTAGGAACTATATAATTATACTTAAATGATTTAGTAAATGAGTAAATTATTAATAATCTGTAGGCTTCCAAGTATGTAAACACAGTTCCATGCTTAACCCTGGTTTCCACCTGTAAGAGACTGCTTTTCCAGGGGTATGTATTTGTTCATTCAAGGATTACCAAAATGCTCCTCCAAGGCAAAGGACCATCTACTCCCATTTCAATGGCATGGAAGAATGGTAAAGGCTTTGAAATGGTGTTCATTTTAAGCCACCCTCCTAGCCCGTGCCACTTCTAGAAAGCCAAGTGATGCATTCAAACTCAAATTAAAATCTCTTTTTTTTAATACTGCTCCATGACCATCAAGAGGGCAGTTGGAAAATGTAGCCAAAAGGGACACACGTGGAGGTTCTGGTCTTGTGAATTCTTGAAAAATAAGCTAAACTACATTTTAAAAAAGTGAATAATTTGTGTCTACTAGCCCAGATTAGGAAAATTAGGGAGGGGAAATAAAAATGTGCTTTATCCTCATGTTACCTAAGGGATAGAAAAAAGTTTCAATAGTTTCAAAAGTTTCAAAAGGTCCAAAATGATCTTTAGAAAAATTGCAAAAAAACATATAAGCTCAAATAATTTTTAATCTTAAATTTAGCCACTCATAAAATTTTAAAAAATAATAATTATACTTTGCAAATTACTGTAAAATAAGGAAACAAATGCAGTTCAGATAGCAAAATATGCAGAACCAAGGAAGTTTTGAGGAAAACAGAATATATAACAGTTTAAAAAACAAGATGACATAACCACATTAGCAAATCAAACTTATGCAAATAGTAGAAAATGGTTTAAATTTTCCCATTGAAAGACAATGATTCAGACTAGATTTTAAAAATTCAAATACAAGTTCCTCACAAGGGGAACAAAAGCCATATGTAAAGGTTAATAATAATTGCTGTCATTTACTGAGCACTTGCAATGTGTCAGACTCTCATCTAATCCTTTAATGAGATGCCTTCAAAGACTATAAGGGAAGCATACCACTGTCATTCATTGAGAATTTCTGCTCTCTCCCATCCTAAAAGTTTACATTTTTTGTTGTTATCTGCCTCCTTCCTTGAAGCCCTTGCTCAGGAAAAACTGAGCAGACCTCCAGTTTCTAGGAATGATCTCATGGAAAACTCCATCCAACTATGCACTTTCATGAGAGCAATGAGTTATAAAGGGAGTTTTAAAAAAACAGTTCCCTTGCTTCTGGAGATGAGACATTGTTATCTACAGATGGGGCGTCTTCAACTGCATTGACCTTCTTGCAACTATGCTTAAGGTCTGCCTGAGGATGAAGCAAACATCGAGAGGAGGCACACAGAGGAGGGTTTCAAAAATGTGAGTCAGAGGATAGTCTAACTTGAGTTGGAGTCAAATGTATCCTGAAGGACACTCATTTTACAGATGAGGAAATGGAGACTGTGAAGCTGTGTGGACACGAGAAAAATCGTGTTCTTAAAGCTAGTCTATTCCTGTGGGTGTAAACTTACTGTAATATGGCCTTCTGATGAGGTTACTTCAGTTAAGGTGTAGCCCAGGGTGGATCTTAATCTTTTTACTGGAGTCCTTTAAAAATGGGTGAGTCAGAGAGAGAGGGAGAGAAAGCCACAAAAGTAAGAAGCTGAAATTAATGAAACCCAGAAGAGAAAGGAGAGATCATGTGCTTAGGCGTCTAGTCTTCACGAAGAAAGCACCACCTTGATAATGCTTATATTTGGATATTTTCACAGTCTTAGAACTGTAAGCTTGTAAGCTAATAAATCCCCATTGTAAAAACCCACCCATTTCTGGTATATTGCCTTCTGCAGCTTTAGCAACCTAAAAAAGAGACCAAGAGATTAATTAGATAAAATCAATTGGTATTAAAACTGTTAAATTTTCTACCAATTTACATCTATGCTATTCTGAGCAGAGATTCACAAAAGTACAAGAAATATTATATGGAAATTCTGACTGCATAAAAAATAATGTTCAAAGTAAAAGGAAAAAAGAACCATTTCATATCTCTAAAAAGTAAAAGTGTGGCCCCAATTATTAATTAGCTCTAGAAATATAAATCCAAAATTCTTAGAAATATAAGATATCTGTATAATCCTTAGAATAAAATTCTTAGACATTCATCTGAGTTTTTGATAGATCAAGAGTTCCAAACAAAGACATAAGGTATTTTAATACACTAATAAATCAGGTTTGAATTAATGGATACCATAGAAAAAGACATATCAAACTATAAATCCTATAACAGAAAATAATCCTTTTTTCGAGTGTACATTAAACATTTATATAGATGATCATATGTTAGACCATGAAGGAAAATCTCAATAAATTTTCCAATGAAAAGATGTATGTCAAACATATTCTCAGAATACATTATAATAAGCTGGAAACTAATCACATAAATTTAAATGGAAAGCATAAACACATTTAGAAACTAAAAATATAACAACACAACAAATAGCATCTTCAACATACATATCACGTCCAAAATGAAATCAAAACTACAATTGCAATTTAGAAAATAAAAGAATAACACAATGAAATATAATACCACCAAATCTGGAAGTATTTAAAGACAGATTCACAGACATAACGTTTTTCATTGTTGAATAAAAAAAGTTAACACTCAACAAAGAAGTTAGAATAAACACATTTAAAGAAAATACAAATAAACATAAAAGTAAAATTAAAGGGGTGAAATTGATAAATAAATTCACTAGGTACATACTTGAGATAATCCCTGCATAATCTAGGCCAGAAAAATAAATTAGATAAAAATAAAATAGATAAAAATAGAAAAAAATTCAACCAGGTTGAAACCTCTAGCATAGAGTGGTTTATTTTAAGTTCTAGATTAAGTTGTGTCTGTTTCCCTCTGGGCTGATGATAAGTCATATTTAGAAAATTGGGTGCTCAGATTGCAGAAGTCTATTTCCATGAGGAACTGAGGTACTCAACCTAAAGAAATAGAGAGTGGAGAAAACAAGCCTTACCCATCAACAGTGTCTCCCTCAAGAGAGAGAACGGGTTCTGAGTACAACAATGGTCGTTCCCGCCTTGGGTTGTTTTAAAGTCCAATTCAAATCAAATTTACATGAAGTACCTCAGGTTTATCCTGTGATAGTTTAACCAGGCGGAAGGTTCTGGGTCCCACCCCAGACATGGCAAATCAGATTCCCCTCCGCTGATTCCTGGGTAGCCTTGTCGGAAGCATAACATTAGAGAAGGCAGAAAGTTACCTCTCCCATTCTGGTTCTATGAGGGCCTTTGGTGCCCTGAGGAAAACAGAACTTAGGAGTCTTCATCAGGGGTACCAAGGAGAAACAGTGGTGGCCACTGGAAGCTGCAGAGCCCGGGAGCAGATACTGAGCTTCTCAGGAAGGGTGTTCAGTGGGGACGCAGCAGCCCCGGCAGCCCCAGAAGGCCAGCGCAGGCACCTGTGCTAATACCACCTGTTCCTGAGGAGACTCAGAAATAATTGATAGCTTCGGAGAGGGCATGGCTGTTATGACAAGAAGGTACACACACCAGAGAAATGTGGTCTCCAGAAATAGAGATGTTTTATATTAATGGGATGTATAACTCTGTAAATAAATCTCAATAAGGATGGCAAATTGCTGGGAAAATATAAATCTGCCCCTCAAAAAAAGTCCTGGAAACAACTAGATAAAACCCTCAATACCCAAGAAAATAAATGAATATATTATCAAAAGATTGTTTCAAAAAGGGCTCTATTTCAGAACATTTTACTGGTGAGTACTATAAAATTTTCAAAAATGGGATTATTTGCATTTATTTATTATTATTTATTTATTTAATTGTTTAAATAAAACAATTTCAGACCAAATGAAACTATTTCTTATGAAACTAGCACAATCATAAAGTCTAAACCAAAGATAACATCATAAAGAGAAATAATAGCTCAAATTCACTTATAGCTATATGATTTTAAACAAACTAATAATTATTAGGAAAATATTATTCCTAATAATGCCTACATGGTCCCTGCTTGCCCTGCTGAGTGTCATAAAAGAAATGTTCTTCCTTAATCAAGTAGGTTTCTCTTAGAAACACAAAATTATAACAAATTACACAAACATATTAAAAATATATTACACAAATATATTACTAGGGTATTTTACATCAATAAGTTGAAAGGGAAAAATATTCTAAAACCTCAAAAAAAAAAAAAGCTGAAAGTGCATTTAATTTTATTCAGCATATATTCAGATAAACTTCAAAGAAAACAAGGAAGAGAAGGAACTTAGATAACATAAAAATGAATATTTATCTTAAATCATGAGCCAACATAATCCCCAGCAGTGAAACCTGAGAGGTACTCCAATTTAAATAAAATAACAAATGAGTGATATATTTTTAGTGCTATTTTTAAAATAATTTTATTTCAAATTCAGAAAAATAAAATAGCAGAAAATGCAGCTCAACAAGTTATGGAAACAATAGTGATATTTAATATTGTTCTAAAACCATGGACAATTTCAATTCAATTCAATGTGAATTAAAAATAAGGAATATAATCATTGGAAAATAAAGGTTTGGACAAGAGTTGCTTTACTATTCCAAGAAATTTAAAGAGAATAAATGAGGGGTGGAGAAGTTTCTTCTTAGATTAATAGTAGCGTTCAGGAAAGAAATCAGATACAAGATAAATATCCAACTAGAGCAACTTTCCTATTTAAGAGTACAAGCATTTAAATGTTCTAATGTAAAAAAAGGTTTCATTTAAAGTAAATTTAAAATAATTGGTAGTATCTTAAAATGTGTCCAGCGTATATAAAGAAATACTATAATATTTCCCTGAGAGATGTAAAATAAAAATATTAATTAATTAATTTGCAATGCCAGGAATATAGAATACAAGTTATACATATTTTGGAATAAGTGATGCCCCTAGATGAGATTACTGATGAAATATAGTCACAAATTAATATATATAGGCAAGCTTCACTTTTCACTATGCAAAGTAAGGACTGCCTGTATTTTATAGCAACTCCAGTTAAAATCCTGATAGCATGTTTCTTTCTAATATTGGCCTTTAATATGATTTATTATGATTCTAAAGTCCATCTAAAGATAAATGCACGCTACACGTGCTTATGTAATAAGTTTGAAATGGCATAACAATGAGAATAAAACTGTATGATTAGATATAATAATTAATGAGAAACAATGAAAATACTACATCCTGCAATAATTGACAATGAATATAATTGCCACCAAAAAGATCTTAGTGTATATATGTCTTTAATATATAAGAGAAACTTGACTGATACTTAGAGAAGTGATAGATTCTTTATTGGTTTCTCATAGTGCCTTACAAAAAATAAATTCCCACATACATCAAAATTTAAGATGAAACCATAAAAAATAGCAATATACTTAGACTAACTAATTTGGGGGTAGGGAAGTACTTAAAAACCATAAAAACAATGAAAGAACTCAGAAAGAAAAAGTTAAGTATCAAAGCTCATAAAAATCATAGTCATTTCTAAAAGGCTAGTAACAAACTGGAAACATGTTTACACCAAAAAATGACAGCCAGAAGAATAAAAGTAAAGCTGCAGTCTATACTGAGCTCTGGGAAATCAAATAGAAAAACACTAGCACCCCAATAGAAAAATAGGCAAATGTCATCAATGAATAATTCTAAGAAGAAATGCAAATAGGCATTAAACATGTGGGAAATTCTAAATCATTATCAAAGTAATACAAAATAAGATAAAATTTTATTTCAAATTGACAAAGGTATAAAAAAAGATTGATATTCAGCACTGGTGATGATGAGTTAGAATGCATAATTTTCCATACCACTGGTGAAAATATTTATAAATTGCTACATTTCTAGAGAGTAATGTGATAACAGGTCTTTTAAAATGACTTGGTAATTACACATCAAGAAAATGAATCTAAGAAAATTATCACAAATGTGAACCAAGATTTATGTTTAAAAATATTTTTTGTTGATTATTTATAAAAGTATAAAATTAGTTTTCAAAGTGTTTAAATGTTAAATAATTGGAAATAAATTAAATCAGTGTTGGTACTTCCATACAATGAAATATATTCAGATATTAACATTGTATTTTTATAGAACATTCAATAACACTGGAAAACTTTCAGTAACACCAGAAATGTTTTAAACATATATATGTATAAAAAACCTAAAATTTGGTGAGATTATAAATAATTTTTATGTTCTCCTTTATATTTCTGTGTGCTCCAGTTTTACTAGAATGATCATATATCACATTTATAATCAGAAATTCAATGAACTTCATTCAAAAATAAATATTTCTCTTCTTTTAGGTACTGGAGGATATTTGTCTAATTTAAGAAAGAAATCCTGTTTCTTTAAATTCAAGTTCTGCGTTGGGGCTACCACCAGGAGGCTGAGCTGAATTTCTCCCATTAAGCAGTTTCCTAAGGAGAAACCACCTGATCAAGCACTCATTGCACCATTTCTTCAGATTTTTAATTTCAAAACATTTCACTTGGCAGAGGCAAACCAGGGATTCCTGTCAGTAACTGCTGGTATTTGGCAAAGAGAGTAGAAACACAGGAAGGAACCAAGTACCAGAGCAAGCCGGCACGCTTTAATCAGTTTCTAGCAATGGAAGAGCCAAGATTTACAAGGGCCTCACACCCCTAGGTATAAGCAAAGTGACACACTCCAGTGTAGCTGTGAGGTTTATAGCGGCGTTATCACTCAGAGAACAGGGGCATCCATGCGGAGGGGTTGGAAGAGAAATGCATAATGATTTCATACACTAAGCTTAATTTCAATATTGTTTAGTGCTTCTGGGGCTTCCTTTCGAATGACTGTGAAACTCTATCAGTTTGAAAATTAGTGGATTGCAAGGAAAATTGCACATTTGCTGACTCTTTGGTGCAATTGTTTGAAATGCTGGTGGCCTGTCCTAAGTTGGCCCTAGTTTCAGGGGAAAGAAATCTGCAGAAAATGACAAAGGATAAACAAAAAACTTTTTTTTTTTTTAATCTGGCACAAACTAAATAAAAGAAAGAAAGAAAGGGGGAAAAAGAAAAAAAGAAAAGAAAAGAAAAACACAATGCCAAGAATATTTTAAGTTATGCCTATAATTTAAAAAGTAGCTCTAGGGTATTTCTAACTTATATGGCCAGTTTGTGCTATATGGGGGTAGGATGACACATGCAGCTTTTGAACTTGACAGCATTGCAGAGATAACGTTTCCATACCCCATTCCCTTTGTGAACAGTTTCTTGCGGTATTATATATTGTATCTACAGCTGTGAAATATTCAGTGGCCATAAAACCATTCATTTGTGTAATCTCGGGGCAAAAAGCACCACAAAGAGAAGCAATGGGACTGGGAAAATGATCCATCTTCATTTATGCATTTAAAATTTTTCTCACTGTGATAGCCTGGTGAGGTGGATATCTTCTCATGAAAACCACAGAGAGCCAGCTGCCTCTTCCTAGTCCAAAAAATATCAGTACAGAACATAACATTAAGGATTCATAATCCTGCATACATGTACACAACATCATCCTAACAATGTTCTCCTTTTACATCCCCAAGACTTATTAATATGTGGGATGAAAAGCCGTGTGAGCTCTAGCTTCCACGGTGTATGTGATGAATCTCATATTCCAGCTGTTCAATTTGGAAGCTTCTGTCCCAGATTCATCAAGTTCAAAGGAATTAAACAGAATGAGAATAGCTGGTTCTCACAGTTTGTCTAAACACGTTTTCCTCATTTCTCTTCTCTTTTATGATGCCAGAAGTATACCTAAATAAAAAATTTTCTCAATTTTCTCAATTATGTGGAATTCTATCTCAACCTATGTTTTGTCACCAGATTGTGATAAACACTTCAAATATTTACCTAGTAAAGATGTACTTATTAGTTACACCATGAAGTGGTCTCCTTTGCGGGTTGTTTTTCTTTGCAAGAAGTCTAAACATTGTCCATTGGACTGTGTTGACTGTAAATCCATCTACATTCTCTTTCTGGACTTTAAGTACCATGTATGTGATGATGAATTCTCTAAATTTATATTGCTTTTCCAGACTTCTCCCTTAAGCTTCGTGATTTGTACCTAAAAGCCTATTTTTACATCTTTTAGGCATCTCAAATTTAACATGTCCAGAATAGAATTATTGATTCCACCCCACTCCTTTTCTTGTTAAAAGGAGGTTCTTCAGGCTTTCACTGCCACATGTAGTAAATGCATTACACCATCCACCAACTGCTCAGACCCAACACCTGAGTGTTACCTTACATTCCCTTTCCCTTCACATTCTAAATCCATCCAATCTATCAAAGCTATTTCATAGACACCTTTCTGAATAGTCCATCCATTTATTTTTTTTTAATTTCTCTTCCATCACTCTGCTTCTCTCAAAGAGAACTCCAGAAAGTTGGGAGAATATAATGTGTGTTCAGTGACATGGTAAGGTGAGGGCAAAGGACCCTTGGGTCTTCTTGGCATGCCGTCACTGTTCTCTGGTCTTTGAGGCAATGTTCCTTACCTGCCTGGTCACTGCTTGCCCTGCTGAAGTCACAGCTTATGTAACTCATACAATGGCTCACAGTGGTGGTCTCTGATGACTCAGCTACACCTCAGTTCTTACTGATGTAAGAGCTCCAAATTTTTGTGACGCCTCTAAGTTCCTGCCATTAACTCCATCCAAGCCTTGACCTGGGTGGTCAACTCTTGCAGCTTTCGCTGTGGAGTGTCCACAGTGGGCTCCATGGAGGTGCCATGGCAGGATTACAGCCTCTTAACTAAGCTGCCCTTCACGGTTTTCCCATCAAGGCACGAGACCATTCCAGGTCTGGCCCAGGCTCCCAAGAATGGTAAATCTGACCTCTACTCTATCCTCTGTGCCATCAACTTTTTAGCACAAGCATAAACTGGGGTACAGTATGAGATGAAGGGCTGCATTTTGAGTTTCCATCAATGACTTTAACCTACTTCCTCTCAGGATTAAAGGCTAGAATACAAGATAGAGAATTTCATGTCTTAGAAGCTGTCTCTATTGTGTCTCGTTCCACACCCCTCACTCCCACCTCCCAATTGCTAAGGAGGAAGGAGGGACAGGCTTTGGGCTTTTGTCCTCTCTAAGTCAAATCTTCCTTCATCCCAATTCTTGCCTCAAAAATTGATCTTTATCTGGATTGGGCATGGGAGAGAGAAACATTATTTGTTGGGTAAGCTAAATTAGGAATCATTTCAAAAGCCTTTTATCTGTTGCAGTCACATTACAGTAAAGAGTTACAAGGTATTTATGTACATTATTTAGAATCTGAATTATTATTTTCAGCAAAATCTAAATATTGCATTTCATAATTCTAATAGCTGAATTATCAGGAATATGTTCACAGAGCCCAGGTAAGAAATATTGCAATTAATTTTTAAGGTTTGTTTTATTGCTCAGAATATGGTCTTTAGTGTTGTGTGTTACATGTGTACTTGAAAAGAATTTTGATATATTAATATCAATTATAATATTTATATTATAACAACTATGAATTATATTATAATACTAATATAGTCACTCCAGACTTTTTAATTAGTGTTTTTATATTGTATTTTATATAGTATATATAGTATATTTTTTCATCATTTTACTTTTAATCCATGTATATCATTATATTTAAAGCAGTTTTCTTGTAGACAGCATAGAGCTGGGTTATGGCTTTTCTTTTATCAATTTGATAATTACTGTCTTTTCATTGGTGTGTTTAGGCCATTTACATTTAATATAATCATTGATTTGGTTGAACATAGGTCCAGCACTTTTCTATTGGTTTCTTTTTTTCTTATCTATTTCCTCTTTCCTGCATTCTTTTGGATGATTTGAATATGTTTAGTACTCCAATTTAATCATTTTTGCCATATATTTTTGAACTAACTTTTAGTAACTACTCTAGGGATTACATACTTAACTCATTATAATCTATTACAGTTAATATTTTACCACTTTAAATGAAACATAGTAACCTTAAAAATGCTTAGGACCCTTTACCCTCCATTGTTTATGTTATGGTTTCCATATGTCCTACATCGACACACATTGAAATCCCCAAGAGAGTGTTATAATTTTTATCTCATTTAAACAGTCATACATATGTTAAGGAATCTAAAGCAGAAAAAAAGCCTATTAATATTTACTCAAATATATACCATTTCTGCTATTTTTCTGTCATTCCTGAAGTTCCCAATTTCCCTCGGGTCTCATTTCCCTTCAGCCTAAAGAACTTCCTTCAGTATTTCTTTCATACCTTATCTTCTATTGAATTCTCTTACTTTTTCTTTGCATGAGGATGTCTTTATTTAACTTCCATTCCTGAATGAAACTTTTTATTGGGTACAGAATTCTGATTTGGTAGTTCTTTTCTTTCAACAATTTAAAGGCATTACTCCGCTGTCTTCTTGTATCCGTGGTTTCTCATAAGCGATCTACAAACATAATGTGTCATTTTTTTCTGGTTGCTTTCAAGACTTTCCTGTCTTTGTCTTTTATCAGTTTGATTATGTTTCTTTGTGTTTATCCTGTTTCAGATTTGCTCAGCTTCTTGAATCTTAAATTTATGTTGCTTACCAAATGGGGGATGTTTGCAGCCATGTTTTTCATTTTTATTATTTTTGTTATGGTGAATTCCCATTATAGTAATTCTAACATAAAAGAACTAAACACATTTGCATGTTCTATTTAGATATGTAGTGCACTCTGGTTATTTAAACCCATTTTTATTCCATGTTCAGTTTGAAGTATAGTTCAAACTAGTTACTAGTCTTTGCACTAGTAACACTCAGAAAATTATTGCCAGCAATGTATGATAATTATGATAGTTTTATTTATCATTTTAAAAATAACCAGTCATAATTATAAATATCTAAGTGTATTATTTCCCCTTCAGTTGAAGGGAAAATATTTTTCATTTATTCCAGTTCTGCCTCTGACAGTAAACTGAATTCACAGTGTAAACATACCAGCAAGGCTGTCTTGAGATTAAAAATCAATGAAGATAAATTTAACTTAAGGGAAAGAGAATGAATGCACACCTCAAACCTCTGCTTGAGAGGGCATATGTCCTAGGAATAAATGTGCTGAAAAATGACTAGCCAAAATGGGGTAGTGTCTCCAATTCTGTTTAAAATATTATGTATTATGCTCCACTATCATCATCATCATCATCAAGGTTGCCTGGCTGAATGTATCATAATTTATCTTTGACCTCAATAGCAATTAAGCTTTACCCTGCAAAAATATAACAGATCTTCACATCCACAAGTAGATTTTCTGGCTTGAGGAGAGCTGCCAATTTGTTAAAAGGTACATCAACACCTGTAAGAAACTGATGAATTTCCTCTAAGAGATAAGTACCACTGTATCTCTTCAGTTTCTTCCCTAACTTGCCAGCTGTTTCCTGTTTCTGGAACCCACCCTTCCCTCTGTACTTTCAATTTTCCATTGGGCACCTCTCCCTAAATATCTTTTCTCCACAAATATTTCTTCTTTTTATGGGACTTCAATGACACAACCATAAGACCTTTTGATAGTGTCCCTGAGGTTCCAATGTTTTTTTTCAATCTTTGTTCACTCCTTTTCAGATTTATAATTTCTATTGAAGTATCTTAATAGTCACTTACTCTTTACTCTGTCATCTCCATTCTGTTTTTGAGTCCATAGTGTGAGTTTTTATTTTAGATGTATTTTTCAGTTTTGGCATTTCCAGTTGGTTCTTTTTATAGTTTCTATTTCTTTGCTGAAAATGCCTATCTTTCCAATTATTTCTATGTGTTCACCATAACTTCATGGAGGATGATCAAAATAACTGATTTAAAGTCTTTCCAACATCTGGGTCATCTCAGGGTTAGTATCTGTTGATTGTATTTTCCCTTGAGAATTGGTAAGAATTTCCTGATTCTTTGTATATTGAATAATTTTGGATTGTGTTGTTGACTTTTTATAAATCTCTAGAGAATGTAGATTTTTTTTTCCTACTTTTTTGTTTTAACCATTATTCAACCAGTTAGGGCCAGACTGCAACATGTGATATATTAGTTTTCTATTGCTGTGTAAAAAGTCACCACAAATTCAGTGACTTAAAATATTACCCAATTTTTAATCTCATAGTCTCTATAGGTCAGAATTTGAGGCATAGCTTAGAGTCTCACTGCATTGTGGGTGTTGATTGGGCTGTGTTCTCATTTGGAACTTGACTAGGGAAGAATTCATTTCCATGCTTATTCAGTCTGCTGAAAGATTCAGTTCCCTGTAGTTGTAAGACTGCTTAATTTTTTTTCTGATTGTTAGTTGAGGACTGCTCTCAGCTTCTAGAGACCACCACCAAGTCCTTGCAACATGCCCCCCTTCATAGGCAATTCACAACACATTTCTTCAAGACCAATGGAAGTATGTCTATCACTTTCTTTTTTTTTTTTTAAAGATTTATTTATTTATTTATTTATCCCCCCTTGCTGCTTGTGTTTTACTGTGTCCATTCACTGTGTGTTTCTTCGTGTCTGCTTATCTCCCCCTTGCTGTGAGGTCCTGCTGCATCAGCCCACCACGCCGCTTGGACCGGCCTGCTCTCACAAGGAGGCCCGGGGAAGCGAACCCAGGGCCTCCCGCATGGTAAACGGGGGCTCTATCGATTGAGCCACACCCGCTTCCTGCTGTGAGGTCTTGCTGCATCAGCCTACCGCGCCGGCATGCCCTCACAAGGAGGCCCCGGGAAGCGAACCCGGGGCCTCCCATATGGTAAATGGGAGCTCTATCCATTGAGCCACACCTGCTTCCCATGTCTATCACTTTCAACCTCTCCTCTCAGTAATGGTCAGAGCCTTCTTTTAAAGTACCTACCTGACTAGGTCAAGTCCGGCCAAGATAATCTCCATTTTGATCATCTCAAAGGTATCTTATTAGAAACCTTATACTGCAAAATCCCTTCACCTTTGCCATATAGTGTAACCTAATCACAGGACTGAAATGCTATCATATTTACCAGTCCTTCTCATACTCAAGGGGAGAGGATTATATACAATATGTATGCCAGGGATGGAAACCGTGGGACCATCTCAGAATTCTGCCTACCTCAGTGGTATTTTGTATATAACGTTTTCATGTAGCATAATGTTCTGGGGCTTCATACATGTTGCATTAGGTATTAGTAGCTCATTTCTCTTCATTCCAGAGGAGTATCCCAGTGAATAAATATATCACATTTTGTAAACTAATTCGTCAGTTGATGGACACTGGAATTATTTTTCCACTTTTTGGTTATTAAGAATAATACAACTATAAACAGTGTGTACAAGCCTTTGTGAAAACACACGTTTTTATTTTTTTCTTGGGTTGATACTTAGAATTGCAACTGATGGGTTGTATGAGAAACTTATAGAGAATCCTATCTTAGAAAAGATATATCAAATCCCAGCTCCATTACTTTCTAGCCTTGTGATCTTGAACAAGTTGTCTAACCACTCTGTGCATCAGGATGCTCATCTGTAATGGTGCTTACTTAACAGTCTTACTCGGAGAACTAAATGTACAGGTTAGGTACGCAATAGCTACTACTCATAAACTACAAGTTCTGAAAACCTCATAGGCATTCAATAAATATTCACTGATTGGCCAAGAGTTCAAAGACTGTTTTGCAGGGTCATCTGCAGGGAGCATAGATATTCTGGTGTCTAACTTCCATGAAACAGTGTCTCAAATTTCTTTTCATATGTCCTATGTGGGGACAAGGTTATGATTGGTTCATTTGAAGGTTTTTTTCAAATGCTTGACACTTGCAGAGCTTCTCTGACAAAAAAATTTTCCTATATTTTTTAAAGTTTTTCAAATACTAAAGATTATACAAACAATGAGAACATATAGGCTTCCCATTTCCACAGTGACTTTTATGAAAGGAAGTTGACACACACTCTTATTTCCACATGTGACTTTTAATATTCCATCCTGTAACATCAAATAAATACTGGGGTT